>JABYQK010000135.1:0-92990 GCA_022606075.1 Fomitopsis betulina
CAAATTCCTCAAATTCAGAGGAATGCTCGGACTAAGATTCTACGATTAGAAGTCCAGCATAGTCGGCTGCACTATGCGCCATTTAAATGCTTGCGCGCATCTACCGCTGCACTTAGCAAGGGGGAGTGTTGAACAATAGAGAGCGCCTAACTAGGCAGCCGAGTTCACACACCGGTACTCCGGGTAACAGGAGTAACACATGCATTGTAGATAGAATCACATGCATCGGGATTGGTACTATACAGTAGCTTAGTCAGACGGTCTCCTACATGTATATAAGGACCCCTGTAGCGTAGTACAATCCCAAGTCGCTCAACAGCAACTTTGTGTGCATCAAGCCTCACAGCTAACAAACCAGGTAAGCTAGCGTCCCGCTACACTGCGTAAGAGTAGCCTGCTCGTCAGTTCCTCCGTCACAAGCGGAGGAACATGAAATTGCCCCAGTCGAGCACGAGGACCCCATCCTCGACTTTGCCCCTCGCGCCTCTCAATTAGAGGAGGAGGAACTTATTACTGCGCATCTAGACCAAGGGTGGGTGGATCTCCCTCATCGGGGGTTCATCTTACCTGAAGGGCAGTTGTTAGACGCAGAAGAAAGGGATAATGAGCAATTCCTTGATGACTTTGGAATGCTTTATGTCATCACGCCGCCTCCTTCGGAGGCGGAAGGAGAAGACTGAAACATTCAGTAGATACTCTGCATGTACTTAGAGTATGGAGTATAAATTCGTAGAATTAAAAAAAAAAAAAAAAAAAAGATCGAGGCGCCCAATCTCCGAGCCGAGGGCGGAACGCGACGCGACAGCAAGTTTGTGTGTTGCACTGTGTTGCACTGTGTTGAATTTCCTCCAAAACCACTTCACCTACCCATCTCGCCAGAACCTCACAGCGGGGCCGAGCTCTCTGTAGGGCTCGAGACATATGCTCGTGTCAAGTAGCGCACGTCTTGTACAAGCATGTCGTCGTAGCGCACTCTCCTCTACCTCTTTTGCTCGCACATTCAGTCGCAAAACAACAAGCAAGACAACCAACGAGAAGATCAACTATAACCGCCTCTCGTTTGAGGACGCACCGGACCCCGAGCATGTCACTTACAAGCGAGTCACAGCAAATGACCTCGAGTCCTGCACGGAACCTCCGCGGCGTGTCAAGATGCTCGTGCGCGACTTCATCGAGGACTCCTTATACAATCCGCATTATGGCTACTTCCCGAGGCAGGCCGACATCTTCACAGCAGTGGAGCCAGTTCAGTTCGGAAAGCTGAGGAACATCATCGAGTTCGAGGAGGTGGTTGCGCAGAAGTACGCCGAGTATGGCCCTGATGGCGAGGGTCCGGGAAGGCAAATATGGCACACGCCGACAGAGCTGTTTAAGGTGAGCCTTGTCACAACAGGACACCATCCAATGTGAATGTGCAATGGTGGAACGGAGTCCTCTGACGTACGTTTACAGCCTTGGTATGGCCAAGCTATCGCTCAATGCATGCTGTCTGAATATCTGCTCAAGTACTTTCCGTATGAAGATTTCGTCATCTATGAAATTGGTGCGGGGAACGGCACCCTTGCCCTCGACATACTGGATTACGTGCAAGACCGCTACCCTGAGGTCTACGACCGCACTCGATACAGGATTATAGAGATCAGTGGAAACCTTGCTCGCTTACAACGAGAGAAGCTTTGTGAGAAGCATTCTTGCGTTGAGGTCATCAACCAGAGCATCTTTCGGTGGAACCAGCGTGAACTAGCTCCTTGCTTTTTCCTTGCCATGGAAGTCATTGTGAGTGCTCGATGCTGTTGGTCTCCATAATCAAGCGTGATCATTGTACCTAGGACAACTTTGCGCACGATGTGATCCGCTACGACCTCCGTACTCTCGAGCCGTACCAGGGACTTGTCACCATCGACGCGCAGGGTGACTTCAGCACGTACTACACGCGCGTAACCGACCCGCTCATCGCCGCATTCCTGGCTCTCCGGCGGCACCTCGCGCATCCACCTCCTCTGGGGCGTCTATTGGCAGTATCGAAGACGTTGCGCACAATCTACACGAACCTCCCATTTGCCCCGAACCTCTCCCCGCCAGAATACATCCCTACGCGCCTTCTGAGCCTCCTGCGCACGCTTCGGAGACACTTTCCGCGGCATCGACTTCTACTCTCCGACTTCTCCTCGCTGCCAGACACAATCGAGGGCACAAACGCGCCAGTCGTGCAGACTCGCTACCGGAACACGACCGTGCCGTGTACTACGCTGCTCGTTAAGCAGGGCTACTTCGACATCTTCTTCCCGACTGCCTTTGAACGCCTACGCGACATGTACGAGCACATCCTCGCGCAGCCGCTTCCTTCCTCCGATGCACAGCTAGGCCCGTCCCCCCTTTCGACGACTGCGTCGTCGCTCGCGCTCGGCGGGAACTTCTTCTCATCTTATCACCCGAAGAACCTGAGGCTCTCGCCTGACGGCGTTGCGTCCGCGGCGGGTATCCCGGGCGGCGATGTGAAGTCAAGCGTTTATACGCACGCAGAGTTCATGTCAACGTATGCCCACCTGGCCAAGACGAAGTTGCGCAACGGAGAGAACCCTATCCTTAGCTTGTACCAGAATGTCAAGTTTCTGTTTTGATGAACCGACATTGTTAGGCTGGCTGCTAGCGGCGGTAGCGTGATGATTGTCATGGGCATAAGTTATGTTCCCCGACCAATGTGAGCCTGACGGCATCATCAGTTAGGAGGGCGGACGAAACGTCCACCGTGAGGCGACTTGTTTTGAAAATGCTTAAGTAATAGCCTGCGTGTCAACGACTCGGCCAGCATGCCACATTGCAAATCGAACTTGAACCTGTTCAGCGCGGCACACTCTGACTTTGTCCGCGGGCTGCGTATCCCACTGTCACACTTCATGCGTTCTCAACCCATCGCATCCCTTTTTACACCCACTACCCACCCGTTGCGCAGTGTTGTACCAACCTGCACTTGTGTGGTTTGTCTCCGGGCCGTAGACTCATGTCATGTCGGTCGACAGTCCTTTCAATGTCCTTGTGCAAATGTATTATCGATATTCAATAGATCACCGCAGATGCTCAATATGGACCACCACTCCACTGAACAGGATTGCGCAGAGCTGACTCGTTCAATGCCACCTATCGCTCGTTTACCCAACGAGTTGCTGCACACCATTCTCCTCATGTGGATCACCGATTCCTGGCAGCTATGCTCGAGGATGTACACCCGACACCAGGGCGAGGCTCTGAATGCAGTTCGCGTCTGCACCTATTGGCGTCGCCTTTTACTCTCATATCCTGCCCTGTGGACGTATATAGTGCTGTTGCCGCATTCCGATCCACGCAAGCTCGAGACACACATCTCAAGGTCGGTGAATCTGCCGCTCTACATCAAATACTTTGATATACACCCCTTCGCAACTAGAATCCATACGGACAAAATAGCGGACCATGGACGGCTGTTAGAGGCCAACGCGCATCGTCTCCGCGAGTTCGACATCCACCGCTTGCGTGCAGGTCACATTCTGCCACTCCTTGACACACTCCAAAAAGGTCCTACGCCCCTTCTAGACCGCCTCACCGTGCGTAGCACGTCCTACTGGGTCGACGGAGTTATAGGCTGGCCTCTTTCTCCCTTGCGGATTCTTCAACTTGTGCTGGGCGGAGTGCACTTGAATTTGCCATGCGACCAGACGCTCCGTGGCCGAGAGGCCCTGGTCCTAGAGGGAAACAACTTACAGACAACTGGTCCCCGCTTGCTGAAAGCGCTCCAAGAACTCCACACTCCGAATTTTCTACATCTCCACACGCTCTCTGTGCACAAGTCACTGCGAGCGAGCTCATGGCCACAAACACCGATACATATGGGCTCTTTGGAATACTTCGGGTTCGTTAAAGGCATCCGCTTCTTTTTCTACCGCGACACGGAGGTCTTTTTCTACCGCGACACGGAGGTCTTTTTCTACCGCGACACGGAGGTAGTCAATCTGGAATCCCTACAGTACATCACCTTTCCGCCCTCTACGAGCGTCGCCATCACCCTGAACGACACTAAAGACTTCAAGTCCCCACTCCCCTCCTCATCTTCTGTGGCGGTCGTTGCGTCCGCTCAGGTCGAACCATGTTTAGAGCTATATTCTTTTTTTTTTTTTTTTGAATCCATTTAGCGTCTGCGAGGGCAGGGCCCTATGTAGACGTGATTCGTACAGGGGGGGGCAGTGACTACTGGGGTGGGTGCTGTCTGTGTCAGGCTGAGTAAGCACCCTCCGCCAAGGCGGAGGGAGTGGGGAGGCATGTACAGTAGGATAAAGTAATACAGTATGTGCGGTGATGAGGGAAAATGGGGTCGTGATCTAACGTGCTCGGTCTAATCGTGTGATGTTCTTCGACTGCGTGCGTTGGGGGGAAACGGGGGGGAGGGGATGGGTGAAGCATCGTGCGGGGGGGGGGGGGGGGGGGCACGTAAATCGTGTGTGTGCTCGTAGTGGATTGATCGTGTAGGGGAGGGCTCGGAGTCCATCATAAGGTTTAACTGGTGTCGGGTAGGAGAAGGTCGTCGTAGGTCGCCGCGAAGCGGCGAGTGTCGTGGATAAACCGGAACAAGGGCTTCATGGCTTTGGGGTCTGTGAGGAGGTACTGAAGCGAGGTAGCAGGGGGTCCCAACTTGAAGTACATGCGCGCTCGGGCCTCCTCATATTCAGGGCAGTCGAGGATGAAGTGCGCCACCGTTTCGCGTGCCTGCTCGCATTTGGGGCAAGAGCTATATTCTATCGCTGACAAGTACGACAAACAACAAAATTATGCCCGCCTCAGGTCATCGAGCGACAAATTTCGCATGACGTGGAAATGGGCAGCCGAGGACAATGCAGCACAGGAACTCCACAATACGGCGTTCACGAAGCTGGGATTGGACTCCTTGCGAGCGCTCACAGTCGCGGTGCCATACTCTATGCGAGGCATGTTCCAGCAGAAGCCAGTGGCCGCGGGCGGTCACGTTCCCGATTCAGGCGAGGAGGAACTTGACTGGGTGCGCAATATCAATGAATCGATAATAACGACCTGGAAACCGAACCATCGGAGCATGTGTTTGTCGATTCTGACACAGCGTAACACACCTGACGATGTTTGGTGAGTACCGGATAGTTCGGCTCATCGAGGGCTGGGGGCCCGTTCCCTAATTCGCTTTCACGGGCGGAAGTGGCATCGCAAAGTGTTGTCAACAGCGAAATGAAGACGGAGAGCCTGTGGAGAATGTTCACCTTGCGGTCGATGACGACCTTTTTGCCCACAGCATAGACTCGGTTCAAGCGGCCAAGCACACTCTCGAGGAAAACGTGACGGACGTCTCCCATTCGACACCTGGTCACTCCATGCCATTCAACGAACACGGGCCCTTCTACGAGCGCTGTCGGGGATTTAGCTTGCATGTACCCATGGCCGAGGAGAGCGACAATCTATACCGATGAGTTTTGTTCGGGCTCAGTTCTCTTTGGCACCCAGCTACGATCCCAAACGCTCGAAACACAAGGACTCGGCCACTTCTTTGTAGGTACTTAGGAATAGCGCATGCTCAATTGCATTGCGCGCCTCACTGGTATAGCCTCACATTCACCGGCGGCCCACCCCAATGCCTGCACGCGAGCCAGCATTATGCAGCGTAAGTTCCGTAGTCAAAGACGTATACTAGTATCGTGTCAATATCTACACACCTGACCATGTTTCGTTGGGTTGTCAGCAAGTCTGTATCAGTGTGGCGGTGGTGAACGGTGCCACTTGACCGGTGCAGGTAGTCCGACCTTCTCGGAGCAGATCGGTTCGATTTTGCGACCAGGCGGAGCCGGACCAGCCACCGTACATCGAGCGCTCCTTCACGAGCTCGTTGCTGCTCTCAGCGCAAACGTCGAACGACAGTGCCGCACCGTGCATCGTACTTGGCCAGTGTACAATTATATGAATATGCGGTGAGTAACAACAGCATATGGACGTACTTTGAGAAGTGACAGTGTGCAGGGGATCCCGACCACAGGTCAATCCTCTGGACGATGATAGGGGTGCCGACTATGACGCCGAGCCATACGAGCTACTTGGCGACGAGTACTCCCATGGACCACTTCCATCACCATTTCATCGCAAGGTCAAGGGTCCTGCATACGCAGAAGGGGGCGTAATTGACTGGCAGCACGAGGAGGCAGCAGAGCGAGAACGCAAGCGTATCCTTGCAAGCCACCGGGGCTTCCGCGGCCTGACCGCCCGACTGGCCGACAATGGCAGTATGTGGTTGGTGACTATCCTCAGCGGATTGGGGATAGGTACGATTGGGGCATGGCTCGACGTACTTGTTAGATGGTGCGTATGACTGTCCCTACAGTAACCGGTTGTCCTTACGCGTCGATTGATTCACAGGCTTGGGGACCTTCGTGACGGCCGGTGCGCATACGGCTTCTTCTACAATCAGGTCATGTGCTGCAGTGGGCTAGATCGTGCGTACGCATGTTTCGTATTCGTGTGCTATCCTGACACGTCATGATTAAGCCGGGGAAATCTGTTATGAGTGGCAAACATGGAGCGAATACCTAAACATTAGATGGATATTCGTGCAGTCGCTGCTTCAGTCCTCCATATACGTCCTCCTCGCGGTACGCTTCTTTCCAATGCTCAAATCTGGTAGCTAAAGTCGCGCAGATTGCCTTTGCTGCGAGCGCAGCTATCCTAGTCAAGACCTACGCGCCATAGTGAGTGTGGCGCTTCCTGAAATACGAATTTCAACTCACTCTGCTTGAAGTGCCTTTCACACCGGAAGTGAGTTCTCCGTAGCCCTGTGCATATCTGTGTGTTGACGTGCTACTTCACAAGTTCCCGAGATCAAGGCCGTAGGTATACAATTTATTCCTGGGAGATGATAGTCACTCACTAAAACCTTGCAAGATCCTCGATGGCTACGTATTGGATTCTTTCCTCTCGCCTTGGACTCTGTTGATCAAGACACTTGGTGTTGCCTTGGCCGTGGCCTCAGGGTTGTCTCTGGGTAAAGAGGTACGTCTCGCACAACTAATTCAGGCAATCCTTGACATGGCTGTGTAGGGGCCACTCGTTCACGTCTCGTGTTGTTTGGCGCTTCTACTGTCCAAGATGTTCAAACAAGTGCACCGTAACGAAGGTACGCGTATGTGCCCCGTAGACGAGCACCCATTGACTTGACCCTTTCAGCGCGGAAGCGGAGAATGCTTGCAGCTGCGGCCGTGGCCGGCGTGTCGGTCGCCTTCGGGTCGCCTCTTGGCGGCGTCCTGTTTGGTCTCGAGGAGCTCGACACGTTCGCGAGCGGCACTGAAGTGATGTGGCGCGGTTTCGTCACGAGTGTCATCGCAGCGATGGCCCTGCAATACATTGACCCGTTCGGCACCAAGAAGCTTGTGCTGTTTCAGGTGCAAATCACGGATGACACCACAGTGTGGAGGGCATTCGAGCTCGTGAGTGCCTTGCCGCTCGGGTGCGTATGTCAAGAACTGATGGGCGACCACAGATTCCATGGCTCTTCTTGTCCGTGATGGGCGTGAGTTACACAATGTAAGGCAATGAATTGCATGCTGATAGGCATGTAGGGAATACTCGGCTCGCTTCTCATCAGATTGAACGCGCGAATAGCCGTGTATAGGCGCAATAGCGTCCTGCACCACTGGCCGACATTAGAGGTTGTCTGTGTCAGTTCAGTCACTGCAGCTGTTTGCTACTTGGTACGTACAGTGCTGTTAGGTTTGCGCGCTACTGTTAAGGCTTGTTTCGGGTAGGTCGTCTTCCTCAGAGTGCAGTCCTCAGAACTGGTCGCGAACCTGTTCGTGGAATGCGACCCTGTCAGGGGAGATTATCATGGCTTGTGCAAGTACGTGGTTTTAATGATCCACTACTCTCGAATACCGACACTTGTCATCACAGCAAAACTGCTATCTGGGCGAACGTGTTCCTCCTCATCCTTACCGCCGGGATAAAACTAGTCCTCACAGCGTGGACGTTTGGTATGATGGTAAGTAAATTTTGAAGTAAATAACCATCCTCCCTGAAGTCGCATTGACTGTAGATACCTGCGGGTATATTTCTGCCGACGATCGCCGTAGGCGCATGTCTTGGGCGAGCTGTTGGGTTGATCACGTAGGTAACTACTAACTTATGAAGCGCGCCTTCTCTGACCGCTTTCCCGACCAAGTCAGGGTCTACACCAAGCATATCCTCACGCTTGGTTGTTCTTGTCCTGCCCACCTGAGCCAGACGCGCGGTGCATATCTCCGGGTTTCTATGCCGTAATCGGTGCCTCCGCCATGTTAGGCGGCGTGACCCGCATGACCAGTGCGTCCCATCCCCTGGCCTCACAACCCCTCGCTCACCGTCCCCCACAGTCTCACTAGTCGTCATCCTGTTCGAGCTGACCGGTGCGCTCTCGCACGTGCTACCGATCATGATTTCCGTGATGGTCTCGAAATGGGTGGCGGACTACTTTGGAAAAGAAGGTATCTACTCGATCTGGATCGCGATGCGTGCGTACCCGTGGCTGCCGACGTCCGAGTTCCGCGACCGGGGCGAGACCGCAGCGAACGTGATGAAGCCGGCGGCGGACCTCGTCGTCATCGCGGAGGACCCCACTAAGGGCTGCGAGCTCACGGACGTCGATCAGCTCGTGCGGATGTATAGGTTCCATGGGTTCCCGGTCGTTCGTGGGGACAAGCTCGTGGGGTACGCGACGAAGGAGAACTTGAAGGCTGCATTGGGTACGCGCAAACGGGTTGGCTCGGCGGTTTGGGCTGATGGTTTGTTGGCGGCAGATACACTCATTGCGGAAGACCTCGCGTCTGGACAAAGACGGCGATGTACGTTCGCCTCCAGCGACACGCCTACTGAGCCGGACCTGGTGGACCTGTCGGAGGTGCTCGAGGACGCGGTACTGCAGATGCGGCCGGAGATGCCTCTTGAGCTCGTCGTCTCCACCTTCCAGAAGCTTGTACGTGTCTTGTCGCGCGTTGTTGTTCCTCAGCTCACTGGTGTTCACAGAACTTGCGCCACATCCTATTTTCGCGGGGCGGTGTATTGTCGGGCATGGTCACAAAGACGGACGTTGTGCACCTCTTCAGGGCGCAGTTCCCCTACACTGCTGCGCTCTCTGAGAAGAGCTGGTGATTGTACTGCATCTGCGGAAAACCTCGCGCTATTTAACCTATATTTATTATACCTTTCACCGGTATCCGCGCATGCTGTTTATGCGTACACTATCTTATCGCAAGGCCCGTGTCAAGTCCGCAGTATGTATAGGTAGTAGTGGAAGGCCTCCCCCAGAGCACGCACTTCGAGATTCGTGTGTGGTCGGGTGAGGTAGCGCTTGCGGAAGTGAGGCTGGCCGAAAGTGAGGTAGATGAAGATGCCGCCTGGTTTGCGCAGGACACTGCAGAGCAGCAGTAATCAACATGCGTAGGCATCGCTTCGAGCGGGGGTTAACGTACCGAAGGACTTCGTCGACTTCGCGGTTGCAGTTTTGAATCACCTCTTCTGGGGGATCCTGTTCGGTGGCCTGTCAACTGGATGTCGGACAGAAAGTCGGTAAGTACTCACCCAGACATCCCCCTTTGCGGTCATCATTGCATCCATGGTACCTGAACTCGCGGAATCAGAGGTATGTGGTCTGGGAGACTTGTCTTTTCTACCTTTATCAATTGCTACGTCGAATGCGCCCGAATCGAACGCCAAATCGCGGATATTCATCTCATGCCCTGTCGATTCTTGAGTGAAGCACACAGCTCAGGTTGGTAGAACAGTCGTACACTCCATCTCTGGGCGAGTCTCAGCGTACTTGTGCTTCATCTTCTCGATGACCACTCCGGAATACTTGCGTTATATGAGTACATCGTCGTTTGCCCAGCTCGCACGAGAAACGCACATCGGTGTTGACAATATGCTTATACCCATCGTCATACATCTGATATACACGATTTGCGGATGTGGAAGGGGAGTGTAGAGAAGCCTACGAACCTCTTCTGATAATTTTGAATTGCCACATCCCAGCATGAGGATCCTGGCATTCTTGTTTGGGATCAGCGCTCTAAGGGTGTCTGCTACGTCTTTATAAGACCTAAACCAGTCGAACGACTCTTCTTCGGACTCCCTGTGCTCATGATGGTCAGCCGGGATCATCACGTCCTTTCGGGAGGACGCCACTTACTGGGTATATCTCTGATCCCTGCTCGTGTTTGCAGATGAACATGGAGCATAGCCAACTGTATGCTCACCAATATTCCTTCGCCCCATATTCCTCGTTCTTCTGCGGCAGGACGTCCTTGGGCATGTGAGGATAATAATTGCAGAGTGCAGAGCGCGTGTTCTGATGCCGTTGGCCTTGTCTCCCGTAGGCAGACCCAAAATACGACCTTTTAGAATGGAGGGGAGGACGGAGTCTTCGGCCGATTGCACGGGTGGCGGGCCGGGCTTATAATGCGGGGTAACCACACGCATGCCGCCCTCCCAAGGCTACCGTTCCCACCTCCACCACAGCCAGCGAACATGGTCCGTATCCCGCGCGAATGCTCTCTTGAACACAGCTAACGCAACCTGGACAGTCTGCATACCCAGCGTACGTTATGGGCGGCCTCTGTGTCGTCGGGGGCATCACTGGCTTCGTGAGGACGCGCAGTGTCCCGTCCCTGGTCGCGGGTGTGACGTATGTCCTTGCACTCGCATTCGCGACGTTCCATCTAACCCTGCGCGTGTGTACATTCAGTGTGGGGGCGTTGTACCTCTACAGCGCGAACAGCATCCGCAATGCGACACCGAACGGCTTGGAGACTGCGTTAGGTGCGCCATCTGATGACCTCTCGACCTTATTCTCCTTGAACTGATCAATGTTCTCGTACTCCAGGCGCGTCCGCCCTGTTACTCTTGTCCTCTCTTCCGCGCGTCGCGAAGGGGCCCATTCCCGCTGTGCTCACCGCGACATCTGCGGCCACCGCGGTGTACTACGGCAGGAATGTATTGGCTCTCCGCCAATGAACATCCCTGTGTGTTGTAAGCTTTGTTTTCATGTAACACTAGTGCTATGTGTCGTCGCAATTGTAATATATTGGGTCCATTGTGTGTTTCCTCGGCTTCTGGCCACGCGTCCCAGTGGGACGCGGGACGTGCGAGAAGAATAACCTTACGGGGACCGCGTTTGATGGCGCTTCGTGCCTCACTTGCACGAGTACAAGTCTCTCGACTACGGAGCGAATACTTGACTATAATGCTGGCGTGCATCCAAACATTCTGAAAGCTGAATTAGACTTTGTTCCCCCATACTTAACAAGACGGTACTCCTTGGAGCTCGAAACCCATGTCCTGATATCGATCGTAGGTACAATATATGCCAGTGATGAAATGATCCCACTGACGAACACGGTTCAGATACAGTGCAATGTTTTCGGTTGAGGGTTCAACACGCGAGTAGGGCTGCAGAAGCAGAATATCAGTCTTGTAGCGTTGTCAAAAAGAGATACGCACGAACAGAGAACATCATAGGGTTCTGTAGACCGGCAGTGGTTTCTTCAATCATCGGGGCATGCAAGCCAAAGTCCCGACACCGTTGATTAAAGGACCCAGGCTCTTTCCTTGACATGAGGTTACCAGGTGTCGAATGGGAGACGTCCGTAACGTGTGCCTCGAGGACGTGCTTTACCGCTTGGATCGAGTCTGCAAAGATGTCATCATCGACCGCAAGGTGGATCTTCTCAACAGGCTGTCCATCTTTTTTTTTTCGCCGCTGACAAGTCTCTGCGATGGCCCCGAGCCACTCCTTCTGGTGATAACGCACAAAGGAAAACACCTTGCTCCCTCGTCGACTCGCTGGTATGGGGCTGATATGGGAGTTTCCGAGCATCGTCAGGTGTGCTACGCTTTGCGGGATCTGGGCCAAAATCGACAACCACATGCTCTGTTTCGGGTCCCAGGCACTCTCTATCGACTCCAGGGCCTTGCGCTTCCAGTCAGGGTCCTCGTCTTCGCTCGCCTTCCGTAGAAGCACGTCTCGAACAGAGTAAGGCACCGCGACTGTGAGGGCCTGCAACGAATCCAATCCCATTGCCGCAAACATCATACGATGGAGCTCCTGTGCTGGTAGTTCCTTGTCCATCGCCCATTTCCACGTCACACGAAATGTGTCGCTTGCCGACCTGAGGCGGGCATAGTTCTTTTGATAGTTGGACTGAATGTCACTGATAGAATATAACTCCAGACATAAGTCGGTATGAGCTGACGCGATGACTGCCAATGAGGATGAGGGTGGAAATGGGTACCCGATGTCTTTAGGGTCGTCCAGGGTGATGGCGACTGTCGTGGAAGGCGGGAAGGAGATGTGCTGTAGGAAATCCAGATCGACCAACTCCGTGATGTGGCGGTAATAGTAGCGGATGCCTTTGAAGAACCCAAAGTATTCCAAAGAGCCCATATAAATCGGCGCTAGTGACCACGCGCTCGCACGCGATAACCTATGCACAGAGAGCGTGTCGAGGTGTAGGAATCTGAGGTTGTGACATTCCAGGAGCACTTTCAGAAAGTGGTGACCAGACATATACAAGTTGTTGCCCTTTAGGACAAGGGCCTGTAGGGCACGGAGCGACTGGTCGCATGGGAGATTCAGGTGCAATCCGCCCAGAACTAGAACGGGGGACAGGGGCCTACCCGAGACGGTGACCCCGTCAAATGCACTACGCACTGTGAGGCGGTCTAGAAGGGGCGTAGGATTTCTTTTCACTGAGTTTAGGAGTGGCGAGACATCTTGTTGGATTAAGTTGTTGATGTGGAACTCGCGGAGACGATGGGAGTTCGCCGCTAGAGGCCGCTAGCAGCTGTGCATGATTTTTGGCCTGAGAACTGTAGAGGAACTTGAATACAGCTGGCTTGTGGGAGTGCACGTCAAAGTATTTGATGTAGAGCGGCAGTTTGCTCGACCTCGAGATGTACGTCTCCAGCTTGATTGGCTTGGAATCCGGGGACAACACCATGTGCGCCCACAGATCAGGGGATGACAGTGAGAGCCAGCGCCAATGGCTGCAGATACGAGTTGCATCGAGAGGCTCGCCCCGGTATTGGGAGTACACTTCCGAGTATAGGTGCCAGCCATCGGAGATCCACATGAGGAGGTGCAGCAATTCGTTGGGCAAACGAGTGGTGGGTGGTATTGTGTGATTCTTTTCTGCGCAGCTCGGTTTAGCGGAGTGACGGTCCGACCATCTGTTGTCACCTGGTGAATATCGACTGTACAACATTGTGCACTGTGCAACAGGCAGATGAGTGCGGGGACGTGTCTGTGCAGGTCTGTGCCTGTGCGTTGTGGACTATAGAGCGGGGCAGCAGGATGTAGCGGCGAGTGGACAAAGACGTTGTGGCTGAGCGCTCGGCGTTCGAGTTCGATTTGCCATGTGACATTGCCCGATCACATCGGTGATCTCTGATCGTGGTCCGCCTCAGCAGGGGTTGGCTTGGATATATATCCAAGATGTATCCGTCATCCGTGCGAAAACCATCCGCGGATGAGCCATCCGTCCCCACGAGCTACGGTAGTGACACCACGTAAGGCAAATGACATCAGCGAGGCCGTCACGCCCAACACTGGGCGCGGCTTGCACTCATGTCGGAGAATCTTCGTTGGCATGTTGTAAGTAGGCTAATATTGAAATGTACATGTACTTCTAAGGTCCTGTAGTCTACATGAACTGATCATAAATAGTGTCTCCACATCATTCCGAACCGTCTCCTTCGATGGTACTTTGATGTTCTGGTTCTGGGAGACAAGTCGGAGCTCCTCGATGTACTCTGGATCTTCAACAGACAGGAATGAGTGTTTGCGTGCTGAAACATGTACAGCAATCAGTGCGCGATGGTGTGCCTCAGTATATTGAGGAACAGCAGGCGAGGCGGATGGTCCCTTGCCGCGTCGATGGTCGCAGGATGCTGCAGAAGTGCGAAAGTTGGTAGTGCCATCCTTAAGCTTGAGCTGCTCGCAGAGGTGAGGCTTGTGCGCGGTGTCGCCGTACTTGCAGTCGAAACGAAGGTAGATGACCACCTTGCCGTTGACGATGTTCCGGACAACTGACTTGATATAGTGTTCATAACACGGAGCTCGCGAGCGGAAATCAATGACCTCTGGCCAGAGACACATCCATCAGTCAAAAAATTGACAATTTATGGCACACAAACGCACCAATAATCAAGCTGTCATCATTCCGCGCAAGGTCCGCATCAGAGAGCTTCGAGAGCCGGTGTAGCTCTCGTTCTCGCTCCGTGCCCTGCGGAAGACTGGTTCGACCCCGCTTTCGAGTAGGCTCGACTGTAGTAGGGCTGAAGGGTTGGCGTGAGGCTTGCTGGGCAGATGGAAGGCCATGTGTAGAGAGCGTCGGAGGTGGGTCACGGGGAGTAGGTGGCTGGGCTGAGCTTCCGTCAGCAGATAGAAGGCAAGCGTCCAAAGGAATAGAAGTCGACAGCGGCGGAGCCGCTGTATTAGGGTGGGCATCAGTGGGGTAAGCAGCACCAGAGAAAGCATAGTAAAGAGTGACCGTCGGGTTATAGTGATGCATACTTCCGGGAAGGTGAGGACGGCGGGTTGGACGACCTCAAGGGGAGGGGACATGTCTGATGGCAGACGCGACGCGCATCCCGTGCCATTCAACAAATGCGACGCGTCTCTCGTGTATTTCAACGAACGCGACGCGCGTAGTTTACGGATGCGACACGGTATCGCGCCATCCGCTCCTTGACCTCGAACCACCACCATCTCCGGTAGGCGCCTGCTTATCGGAGCCCATCTATCTACCCTCCCCCTCTAATTCACCCTCGTTTCCTCGCGTCAAGGCCGTCCAACTCGGCCCCCACTTTCACTACTGTCGACCAACTCGACACCGCGACATAATCCCTCTTTCACCTGGGTTTGAGGACCACAAAACACCTCACCTCGCTGTCGCCAACCAAGTGTCATCGATCGCAACCGTCGACTCCCACGTCCCACTTTAGGCTCCACGGCCTCGCCTCTCCTTCCCCCTCTTGCCTGTCGCAGTAACGTGCCCTAGACCCCGGTGGCGAAACGCACGGGAGACTCCCTTGTGTGAGTCCGTTGCGCGAAGTCGGGAAGCAAGCTCCGGGGTGCCTTTGGCCCCTGGGATAAATCCGTATTCTGTGAGGCACCATAGGGAGGTGGAAGTGGAGGAGCTGCATGCGGAGGGAGGCTCGGGTCCAACTGTGGAGGTGGGGAACCTAACACGAACAACACCAGCACCCTCGCCCTTGCTGGAAGGTGCTACGCACCGCCCATAGGTTCGCCCCCTGCTTTTCATTCTGGTAGCGGAGAAACAACAGACGAAGAAGAGAAGTGCCAGAAGTGGCCTGGATGATACGATGACGAGGAGGGCACATATCCATTATTCCTACAACATTCATTTCCTATGTGGCATAAGCCCCTCACCCCACCGGTCCCCGAGGGGGGCCTACGAGTCGAAAACGAGGACCTGGGCCAGGAGTGTTCGTACCTACGAAGGAGGAAGCCTAGTTCGCCCACCAGGGCATCAAGTGAACAGCGGGTGGATGCTGGAGCAGGGAGCCACAAGGCGTAGAATAGGTCCTGACTGATTTTCCTTGTAGTTATGGTCTCTGCATGTACTTCGAGTACGGAGCGTAAACAATCAGAATTAAAAATAAAAATTAAAAAAAAGACACGGTATCGCGCCGCACGACGCGACGCGCGTTGCTTGTGACTCCCACGTTACAAAACTGTGACTACGTGTGACGGTACATGCCGTGGGAAAAAGGCTCTCGGTTCTTCTGGCTGAGAAACCTGCAGATATCCGTGGATGGCCTTATCCAAGCCAACCCCCTGCGCCTCAGCCTGTCCCGTCGCTGGGTCCGCTCCTACAGTCATCCTTCAATCTCTACCTCGCTACTCAGCGACAACCCTAAGGCAATGCTTGCCGTTACCGCTTCCCGCTCCTCGCATTTCCTTGCAGCCAAGACCGGTAGAGCCATCCCTCCTGGTCAACGCTTAAGCCTGGGCCGCCAGGCCTCCCTCATCGTCCCGCGGCTCTACCTTTCCAACCTCTTCACCGCTCGCGACGGGGAACAGCTCAAGGACCTGGGCATCACGCATATCTTGAGCGTCATGGAGGAAGACCCCAAGGTGCCTCAGGACATGGAGCTGCGAACCCTTCACATTCCCATACGCGACGAAGTCGGCGCTGACCTATTGATGCACCTCGAGGAGACTACGGAGTGGATAAAGGCCGCTCTTGCCGAGAACGATACAAACAAAGTCTTGGTGCGTGCATCGCCCACAGTCTGTCCTCTTCCTTGACCAATTGCAGAATAGGTGCATTGCCTCGTAGGCATGTCCCGCTCGGCGGCTGTCGTATGTGCATACATTCTCGCTACTACAAATCTATCACCCTCAGAGACCATCGACTTCGTCGTCTCCCGGCGCTGTATCGTCGCGCCAAACACCGGCTTCCGGAAACAGCTCGAGCAGTACTACCTGCGCCTACATCCAGACGCAAAGCCGCCGTCACGCTCAGGCTCACGCAGCACGAAGTCACCGCACAGGTTCAGCATGAACATCGGGCGACTGCGACTGTGGCGCTCCACGTCCATTAACGTGGCTGCAGCCCAGTCTGGGAGGACGAAGGAAACCTCGGGCCCTGCACTGCAGCGATACCGTACGGCGGAATCACCTCCCGCAAGCCAACCCCGGGAGCTGAGAGTAGACGAACTCCCGTTTAAGGCATGACTATCAGAAACGACGGGCGGCTGCGTCTGCTCGGGTTTTGGTCGTGCTGTTCATTGTGTTCTGAAGACACTCTTGCCGGATCTTGACGATACCTTGGATGTATTGTATCCCCTTGTAACGATATATTTCACCGCTGCGCTATATGGCAGTGGCAACTGCCTCATTTCACGATCTGGTGATGCTGCCAACCTAATTCTACAGCAGATTGGTATGCCGTAGGTCTTACTGCGTATACGGCAATTGTTTATGTCTTGACCCGTACTCTATGACATTATCAGGTGTGTAGCTCACAAGTAGTTTGAATTAGGGTAACTCACGAGAGAATGCCTCTCAGCCGGGTTCTTCGCAACTGCGCCTCAACGCGCTCCATCCAGATCACCTCTCTTGATTTCACGAAACGCGACTCGAGATGCCCGACGCGCAGAACTATCTCGACGCTCTCCAGCTTGGAATATGATATCGTGTTGAGGTCCACGTCCAGGGCCGTCAAGTCTGTCTCCTCGCTGAGTATGGCGAGCAGACGTTGGTGAGCGGCTTCATCTGTCTCGCTCTGGATATCAAAGGTGATGACAACCTCTCGCAGGGCGCCGCTCGAGTTTATACAGGATAGAAGGGTCGACATTCGCCTGAATCCGTAGTCGCCACGCAGATGGGGCTCGACGGTCATGTGAAGTGTTTCGATTTGACGTAGTGTGGCCACATCGATGCTTTCGTCCTTCGCCTTGGTTTTATCACCGTCGCAGTATTGCAAGTGCAAAGCCCGGATCGACTGGCAGGCCGAGAGTAGGTTGTGGTAGGCTCCAGCATCGAGCCATACGATATGCTGACAGCTAATGGAGCCAATGTGCAAATTGAGGGATACCAACCTTGTGGCAAGGTTGCCTGCAATGAAAAATTTGACGAGGTCGTGCACATCAGGACCAATTAAAGTGAGATGACACAACTTGGACCGGCACGTCAGAGGTAGGTGTAGCTGCGGCCCAGTGCGATTCTTGATGGTCCTTACGCCGATCAAGTAGAGCTCGGCGAGTCGTTCGAAGGAGCAGACGAACTGGGCGAAGATCGAGGTTGAAGGGAAAGTAACAGCATTCAAGGTCAGCCGGGAGATGAACGCGAAGGACGCCACGCGCGTGAAGAAGCCGACGTCCGTCATCCCAGTTCGCCATACGCCATGTTCGACCTCCAAGAACTGCAGACGCGGCATTCTCCCGGCCAGTAGTGCAGTGAAGGCCGGAAGGTGTGCCAACGACCCGTCGGCGCCGCCACGGATCGTGACCTGTTCTCGGTTGGCGAACGTCCGGTGTGCGCGAACATACTTGGACAGACGGAGGACGTCGCGGCGATGGCCGAGGTGCTGCACGCCTTGGGAGAGTTGCATCCAGCTGCGGCTATACCAGGACTTGCACACTGATGCGCAGGTGATCAGGGCCTTAGGATCGTCAACGAGTGCGTCGATGATCATTTCCCAGAGCTCCGTAGGCAATGCGCTTCTCGGGTCGCCAGGGTTCTGACGGGTTTGAAATGAGGGCTGAACGCCATTCAACGCCGAGTGGTACGAAGACTCTGAGGTATAGCTAGGCGGAGGGATGTCGCGGCAGCATTGAAGGTGCAAGGCGCGATTGTCTTCTACGCGGATGGTATTGTCGTCTTGCACACTTTGTCCGCAGATCGAACACTCCACGGGGAGCGTTGTACACGCTTGACCAGAACGCCCAGCTTGACGAGACGTAACGTGTGGGTCCAACGAGGTCTCTTCCCGTGCCCTCGATTTGGCCTCATACTCATAATAGTCTGAGAACATGAGCGAGTCCGCCATCAATCCTAGGGTCTCGGCGTCTATCCCATTGTCTACGAGGCCAGGGATTGATTCGACGGAGTAACCATGAAGATGGCGGCCAAGGGGCGAGGTCTGACATCCCTTAGTAAGTATGCAGTTTCGCTATCGTACGCTAGTGCACCTCACCTGAGATGTATCGTACCTCCGGTCTTGCTTAGCCAAGTTATCACCAGGGCCAAGGACTGCCATCCTCCAGTCCGAAAGGGGTCCATCGTATTCAGCCTCATCTTCTTCAGGAAGAGAAAGATCGTAGAAATCGTGTGACAGAGAGGTGAATGATGCCACTCGGATGGGTACATGATGATCGCATCGTTCAACGGAGGTCATAGAGAACAGTGACCGTATTTCGGTGCCGTCAGAAGCAGTCAGCATAGTCATGTCCCCGATAGTTTGGGAAAGCGAGTCGGTACTGTAGTACTGTGCGCTGTATGGCCATTCATCTTGCACAAGGGATGATGTGACATTGGGAAGGGTCGTGTCGAAGGCATCTGGTTCATGAAAACTGGAGACCGATCGTAGAACCTCATCCGCGAAGTCCTCTTCAATCCCGTCTACCAGACCAAAATCATGTCATCAAACTCAACTGCGGCATAGGATTTAGCCCAGGCTCACCAATGGATTGCAGGTGATACGGTGTTGCAGTCTTGGCGCCATGTGCACTGGAAGGGGTCCGAGCGGCACCTTCTCTACTGTCACGGGCATCTTGGTCGTGTTCCAGGATAGTTCGCAGCCATCTCGAGAGGCGCTTCGGCCCGCGGCCAGCAGATGTGGAACGGGTATCCGCGCCTGCCATGACAGCTTCATATGTGGGCGGCTGGTCCTCCTCGGAGGCTCTCGTCATGATAACATGACCAGGCGGATCGCCCAACACTGCTGATCCTATATTTTCGCGTCAGCGGAGCTCGCGCAGGAGGCTGTGTGAACCACTCACTTGAAAAGGGGTTGCGAGTGCTACGCATTGAGCCTGCGCAGGCTGCTTCACTGCAAGATATGCCAGTGCGCCGTACGATGTCTGCCAGTGTCCGAGTGAGAATAGTGAAGTAGGAGGCAGGCGAACCGGGGAGAAAATACACACTTTAGTCTCAGTCAGGCGTTCGTTTCCAAGGGAAGATGATGGTACACAGCCATCCTTATACTTCTCTCGGGCCTCATTGCCTTATTACGCATGGCACATAGGCGTCACGCCTGACTTGGATGGGGATATTTGACCACAAAGATTCACATGACATCAATGAAGGCTCGAGCGCCGGCGACGGACGTTTTTTATTTTATTTTATTTATAAATACTACGGATTTATACTCCATACTCTAAGTACATGCAGAGTATCTACTGAATCTTTCAGTCTTCTCCTTCCGCCTCTGAAGGAGGCGGTGTGATGACATAAAGCATTCCGAAATCATCCAAAAATTGTCTCTCTCTTCTGCGTCTAACAACTGCCCTTCAGGTAAGATGAACCCCTGATGAGGGAGACCCACCCACCTTGGTCTAGATGCACAGTGATAAGTTCCTCTTCCTCTTGTTGGGAGGCATGAGGAGGGTGTTCAAGGATTGGATCCTTGTGATTGACTGGGGCAATTTCATGCTCCTCCACTTGTGATGGAGGAACTACTTCCTCTCCCAGTACTCCGTAATCAAGGTTCATGACCCCGCGGATAGGAATATGGATGAACGGCTCATCCACAAGTTCATTTCTTTCAAGCACTTCGCACCTGCCTTCCCGAATTTCTTCAGCATCCCTGTACTGCCATGTACGGTACAGTTCCTCTGCAAATTTCTCTGCTTTCGATGGATCAAATGCTGCCACGTATTTCCTATGGGCTTCCTTATGGGTCCTTTTGCATTCCCTTTCAGAAAGCCCATCCCATTCCTTCTGAAATTCCAGAACTTTGCCAGCATGCCACACTGTGTGTGCTTCAAGTCTGGCCCACACCATGGTGTGCTCATTGCCCTGGGCGCGATCCTCCTTGCATTTGGAAAGGATCTCTGCCCACTCAAACGTGCCAACCATAGGGTTGAGTTGGAGGAACTTCAAGACATCAACAGAGGACCATCCCCTCTGACACCTGGAGTACCAAGACATGCCTTTTGCGAGATCCCATTTGGAGAACGGGCCTACAAACGGCTTGCACTCATACTTCTTGTGCCTCATGTAATACGGGCACTTGAAAAGTATATGATCTCGGGTTTCCCTGTACCCGTTTTGAAGGAGGCACGGACATTTATCCGACTCTCCTGGCTGGAGAAGCTTAAAGCACTTCTTGTATTCCCCGCATGGGAAATGTTCGGTGATAACCCATGTGAATCAGGCTACCTCCTTGTTACGAAGCTTAGTGGGGAACACAAGTTCCTCATAAGTCTTATCCTCGCCGTCTGCAGTTTTCTTACTCAGATCGACTTTTCCTAAGGATAGGAAGGGTGATTTGCCCATGGTGCGAGGCTTTAACCCCTTGTCCCACCACAAACCATACCCAAGATAGGCACTATGACAAGTGCGGATGGATTTGTCAGGGACACCCAGGACTCCTGCCACTGGTGTGCGCTTGACTCTGTACTTGAGGCCGGCAATGTCCAACCAATCATCTATTACTTTCTGGCGGATTTCTTGTCCCCGGAAAGCAAATGATTTGTAATCAGGCAGAGGTTCGTCTGATTTGTTTATGTCAGAAGCGAGTTTATCCACATACTCGTTCCATTGAATCCCAACATGAGATGGGCTCCAAAGGAATACAACCTTACGGTTCATTTTCTTCAAGTGTTCACTGATCCACACACCATGAAGTTGACCAGAGCCAACCCCACTGGGCTTCATAGCACGCCGCAAATTGCCAATATTATCACTGGCAATTACTATGCCCTTTTAGTGCACTTAGAAGTGGCTGCTACCCATTGGCATGCGGATTTCACACCCTTTTGCATGGTATCATGTAAGCCATTGTACCATTCATACTGGACACTTTGACGTCCCAGAGTGCGAAAAGCCAATCCTCTTAGCTTTCGCAATAATTTAGTCCTTTTACAGGCTAGACGCAGACTTTTGGAGGCTTGCGCACATTCTTCATTCCACCACGTCTTGGAATGACCTGTGCGGTTGGGTTTGGAAGCATGTTTCTTCCACAACTCTTGAATGCCAGAGAATAATGCTTCCCCAGTGTTCTCAATGTCTTGTGCACTATCCCACTCAATTGGGAGGCCTGCAATTAATTTAGCCACATCTTCATTGAACTTCCAAGAAGCCGTGGAAACCTGACCAAGCATGGGTTCGATGTTGGGTGCTCTGCCCACAACCACTTTCCAGACCAGGGGCAAATGATCGCTCTTGTGCCTAGCTCCATGTTGAACCCTAAAGTCCTGTATTTTGTAGTCGCCTCTCTTCCACACCAGATCCAGTGTGTATCGAGGCAAGGCCACGTTGTCTGACTGCCATGTAGGCAGTCCATCCTCACTGTTAACCAGGAGGAGTTGGAGCTCGGCAGCGAGGTCCAGTAATTCTCCGCTCTTCTGAGCATGAGGCGGGTTCATGTTGTGTTCCTGCGTGCGCTTATCCCATGAGGCATGGCACAGATTAAAGTCTCCACACATCATGGAGATGGGAGGAAGATGCACCGAGACATTCAGCAGGTGCGAAACTGCCGCATGCTCATTACTATCATTGTACACATTGAGGACCATGAATGGCCCGTCAGGTGTGTTGATACTAACCAACAATGTGTCATTGTGTGACACATTGCCTGTGATTATGTGGGGCGAAGCACCTCTCCATTTGCAGTTGACATAAGTTGCCACCTGTGAGTCCTTGCTTGCTCCGTAGCACACAAAATGTTGAAAGGAGTGAATTGGAGTGACTGTAAAGGCAGGGAACAAACCTTTGAGGGAGCTGCTGAGGGACCCATTAGGCACATGGGAGAGCAGAGAAAGGAACAATACATTAGAGGGCGTATCCAGCCCAGTATATATACATGTGCAAGACCATCACCTGATGGTCGAGTCATGATGAGTCATAATCGTAAGCTACATGAGTCATCGTTAGTAAGACGGAATCCAGAATTCTATGTTACCGGCAATGTCATATGCTAAGGAACGGAGGTCCGGATGTCCAGTATCTAATCTACTGATATAGGACGAGAGATAATCGAGTCCTATAGATAAGATAAAGAACAAAAAGAGAGTAAATGTACAGTACAGTACGTAGTGTTGCAGAACACAATGGAAGTCCATATCAGGCAAGCCTGATAAGATAACACCTGAAATGGTAGAAGTTCAACACAAAATTGCGGTGTGCACATGTTTGTTCATACACATCACCCTTTTTGTTTTTGCTGGAGACAACCATCTTGATCTTTCCCCAGAATATTTCCTGGATGCATATAATGTCTGCATCCCGGTACTTTTTGAGAAGCTGGGTAGTGTTCTCGTGAGACTTCTGCACGTTTGCTGAAACACACTGAATAGCATATTGTGGAGCCGCTTTGGCTTCCACTTCCACATCCTGATGTACATGTTCCGGTGCACCCTCGTGCCCGTATAAAATATGATCTAAATTTGGAACGGTGCCAGCTTCCACATCGCCTGCTGCCTCCGCTCCCAACTCCTGATCCAATTCTGCTAACAGCTGGTCCGTGGCAGCCATCCACTCTGCATTCCGGTCATGTGGCTCCAGTGGGGAAGGGGACACACTGCGCGCTGAAGCCCCCCGTTCAGCCCCATCGTAGGTTGTCATTAATAAGGCAACTACTCACGGGATTAGGTGTCCATGACCATTCCGGTCACTTCCGCGAGTCCTTGAGACACGTCCTCAATGAACGCTGTCTCCGCTGTCTTCCTTTCCTCGTCAGAAGCCTTCTGAGCTTCCTTGAGCATCTTCTTGATGGAGTCAAGCTCCTTCTTCTCGCGAGCGAGCTGGTCCTCCACCGACTCCGCCCCGTGCAGAGTGGTTCTCGATCCACTTCTTTTCTGATGAATGCTGCCAGAACTTGCAGTTGATGCGATCCGAGGGGCCATGACCCTTTGTCTTGCAGTTGGGGCAGTAGGCGTGCTCCAGCGGACACTTGTCCGGAACATTGCCACTGTGAAGGTGGATCCCCATGCAGCAGAGAGCGGAGCTCTCATGTGCGAGGTCCTGGTGCTTGGAGCTGCAGCGGCCGCAGAAGAGACCCATCTGCGAGCACTGGCCGGCGGAGTGACCCCACCACCAGCACCTTGTGCAAGAGGGCATTGAGTTCCGGGCCGAAAGGCGCCGAATGTGGTAAGCACAACCAAAGAGCTTGATCGCAAACTTATCTGAACAGAAGCACTCCGAGATGGAGCCGTGCACCGTGTCCTTGACATAGCATGCCCAGACACCTGATCCGCCTGGGTTGCCTTCAAACTTTGCAACTGGCACTGAAGTAAATTCCAAGACAAAGTCGGCGAACTCCTTTGTTCGCTTGTCTGTCTTGGTGCTATCTTGGAGCTCCACCCACACTTCATGCTGCGAATACTCCTCGACTGTGGTGCGGCCACCCAGAGTGGCAATCTGGCGCATCTTGGGGAACCCTTCGATCCCGACCCACGTAAGCAGCATTGCAAAGTCGACTGAAGCCACCGTGCCCAGCAACTTCAGCATTAGCATGTTGACGACGGAGTTGCGCACTCCGATTACCTCCTCTGCTGAAGGGCGAGCCAAGAACTCCATGATGGCATCCTTGCCCGAGTGCTTGATGACGGCCTTGAGGGGCACGTTCACGGTGGCAGCGGTGAGGCCTGACTTCGCTGCGGCGATGATGTTGTCGCTGGTGACGCTGGGAACACCCCCACTGAAAGCTACAGAGCTCCACACCACGAGGGTATGGACCATCTGCTGCTGATTGCCCACATATTGTACGTGCTCTACAGGCTTGCCCTTCTTCTCCTTCTTCTCAGGCTTTACCTTCTCTTCTGGGCTGGCAGAAATTGCCTTCTGACCCGAGGGGGTAGCGCTGGTGCCCACAGGTTGCACAGCAGCTGGGAAGTGTTACGAATGTTAGGATGCGCGCCCACTGCATCCTGGAACACGTGACATACACCTAACCCTACCACTCTCTCAGACCGGTTCCCTCTCCCTTGCTGCCATCACTTCCCACATAACCGAAGTCCGGTCTGATCCTCCGGCCCGGCTCCGCAACCCCTCGTTCTCATGACTCCTGAGGATAGGTCATCCCCCTTCATGACTCGAGCCTGTACTATACTTAGATAGGGACTGGTGTGGTACCCACACCAAGGATGCTTCCCATTGGCCCTCCATTATATCCCTCACTCTTCCCATGACTCATTCCTCCGGACTCTGACTCATCCCCACTCCCATGACTCCAGGGTTTCCCCTACCTTTCTCCAATATGTCTCCCATTGGTTCCATACCGAGTTCAGCCTCAGTGACTCCTGCCCTGACCCCCAGAGACGCCCTAGGTCTCTCCTGTATATATACTGCAGTTGGCAGATGGTCGAAGTCCCAACTTCGACCTGGTTTAATCTATACTCAACCTTCACTCGCATCCCCTGCAGTGAAGCCTCTGAGTTAGCCGACACCAGACTCTCGCTTGCTCGATCCTGGTGGTAGCATTGTGCTCCCAGGCATCTACCGTCACTCTCATCGAAGGACAGGGTTTCCTTCGTGTAACTCGCTAGGCCCAGGTAGGTAAGTCCTAGGGGTTAGGTTGACTGACTATTTGTGAAATAGGTCAGTGGTCTCCAGAGTCGACCTTAGCCGAGTTAGCGTGAGTCGTCGCGTAACAGGAAGTGTGCGCCTGCAGGACGCATATCGAGGGCGAGACCCCAAGCGATGGCCGAGGCCTCGCTGAGTTGAATGGTGGGGGCGAGCTCACCAATGGTTGCAGCGGCACAGAGACGGGCCCAGTCAGAGACCAATTCCATCTTCCACTCCTCTGCAATCTCTCCGTCCTCCGGGGTGGAAGCAGCCGCCTGAGCAGCATTCTTGTCACCACGCGCCTTTTTAGGGGGCGGGGGACCTTCCTTGGACGTGCTGCCAGGGGCAGGCGTTGGAGCGGGCGCTGGGCGCTTCCGTGGGTCCTGGGTAGGAGCCGAAGGCTCCACAGGCTTGGGGGCCTCACCCCTAGGTGCAGAGACGCCGGCGTAGCTCGTGCTAGCCGTTGTCGCAGCCTTGAGACTGCCGAGTTCTTGGTGAAGTTCTTTCATCATTGCTTTGACATTGACCATGTTCTGGTTCAACCGCTCGAGCAATGCTGTAAGCACCGCCACTTGAGCCTTGAGAGAGTGATTTTCCTCACCGGCACGCTCCACCTGCATGTGGATGACCTTTCTCATGGATTCCATGGTGTTACCCACAGCCTCCATGTGCTGCTGAACAACTCCAGGCTTGCCAAAGGTATCCCTACCAATCTCGCGCATGATGTCACGAGCATTATTGAACCCCCTCACAATCATGTCACGGTCTTCCAAAGCCTGAATGGCCTGGTTGAGAGCGGGGCCAACGATGTTGTTGTTGAAGCACCGGTTCATCTCAGTGATGTGCTCCTTAGGAGCCACACTGGCGTATTCCTGGGCGAGCGCTGTGATGCACTGTCCGATCTGGACGGAGTGATAGACCTCCAATGGATACCCAAGCCTGATGCTCTCCTTGACATCATCAAGCATGGCTTTCTTGAGCTCCGAAGAACTGGAAGCGAGAATCTCCACGGCGTCACGGAGTGTACGAGCGATGGCCGAAATCACCATATATGGTGTGTTGCCTGGAATGGACTGGTAAAGAGTGTAATTTGTGGTCTCAATGACCTCGATGTCACTCTTCAACGAGACCACCAGAGTGGCCTCTCGAGAGGGCCCCGCATAGGAGACCCCACTCGGTGTCATTACCTCTGAGATCCCTCCAGAGGCAGAACCTGACTGTTTGATAACGGGCCCGCTCTTCTTGCGAGGAGCGGTCTGCAACATACGGTTATCTTCCTTGTCAGTGGACTCATCATTGCTACTCTCGTCATCCTGCAATGAGGTATGAGACTTTCCATGACCATGTGAATGGGAATGATGAGGACGAACCTTATCATCTGTGTCTTTAATTTCCGTGTCCACGGGGGACGTGGCTCTCTCAGGCTGTTGAGGCGTGGGAGGGAGGTTGTCCCAATGCGCTCCTTCGGGGAGCGACGGGACGGGGGCTTCCAATGCCAACAGCGCGAATCCGTAATCAAAGGCAAAGTCCTCCTCCACCTGAGGGAAGGTAGAGGGGACCACCGACGACGACGACTGGGTTGCCGCCAGAGCGTCTGCGACTAGGACATGCACAGTTTCACCAGTAGGTGGGGGGGGGGGATCGTAGCCCTCCCCGAGAGGAGAGCCAGTACTGCCCCCAGTACGTTCACGCCACGAGGACATGCGGGTTATGCCAGACGCGCTGGCTTTGCGTTCGCTGCCACTAGGGCAAGCATTGTAGTCCGCAGTTCGCGCAGTGCCTGCCGCTGCAGCACTCGTCGAACCGGGTCGAGCGGTCGAGGGTGTCTTGTCGGCAGGAGGGCCCTCGTTGCGGGCGGGGGGACGGGGGGAAGTGGTCGATGAGGGTAGGCGTCTATCGGACATGGTGGTGGTACGAGGTCAAGGTGCGGCGCGGCGACGGACGTTCCTTGCCTCCGGATAGAGCCGCAGCAGCTCACAGCAGTAGAGTGGGTCGTGATGCGGGTAGTAAGTACTATTGAACTTCCCTGAGTTGTCAACGCGTGATGATGAGTGTGCGACGTACTTGTATTTGTCGGAAGACTTACAGGGTGCGTTTGGCCCAGCCAATCGCCATGCCATACCGGACTGAATCCAAAGCTCTTGCTATAATGAATTTGGCAACCCGATTGCTATAGCTTGTTTAGATGGGTGCTTGGGAAAGAAATCTTGGAGCCTATGGAGGTTGCATGAAGACTACCAGCGGGCTCAGCGCCCGGACGGTGGCGCAAGCATGTAGATCTGACGGCGAGATCTATCAGTGGTTTACATCCCTTTCTACCACTTACAGTTGCGTTGCTCAACAATGTCCGCTTCAGCTGGTCCATCCAACTTGAATATGGTTGTAGACAACAGATCATCTGCATCCATGTCTTCCATCCTCCTGGGACCACTGGGCCAACTACAGGACCTGTCACAGCAGCTCTTTCTCTCGCTCGGTCCTGCACAATCAAAACCTCCTCCAGCACCTCCCGTCTCTGCGTTTCTAGAGGTCGACGCAGCACTTGCGGACGCAGTGCAGCGTGCGCGTGCGCATCAAGTGCGGCAACGGAGGATTGAGGCGCTGAAGATAGATATTCTTGAGCTTGAGGGTGAGTGGCGGGAAGTAGTCGATTCTCTCGAAGAGGGAAGGAGGGAGCTGGAGGCGGTTGTAGAGGAGGGCGAGGAGCGATTGAAGGCTATTGAAGATGCGAAGAAGGGTGCGCTATATAGTGTCTATGTGTGAATTACAACGTGGTTGACGTGGCCTGTTGTGCATGGTGTAGCCGCGATCCCATACCCGGAGCTACTTGCCTACGCGCAGAGTCTTTCTGCGTTCACATCCGCGCCACCAGACATGCCCGACTTGGCCCCAGGCCAGCCCCCACCGCCGCTATTCTTCCCGCCATTCCCCAACGAAGAGAAGATGCGGCGTGGCCACATGAACGACGAGGCCCCCCTTGGTCTTCTCGGCGAGACTCACTCCGTCGGCAAAGGTATCAGTGCACACGCCGTGCATGTGCAAGTTTCTCACAGCGTTATTTTCTACAGCGCCGACTGTACAACCCCGGTCGGTGGAGCGTCCGGATCACCTCATGGGCCCGAATCCATATCGGCCAGACCTCCGCACTCACGAGCAGCAATTCTTCGACCTCGATCTGGACCTCAATCCAGATTTGTAGGCCGAAAGCACCGTACGGGCTCCATTGTTTTGGTTATGGATTTTGCGGCACGTCTGGCAAGCGTTACAATTTCGCTTTTGAGAGCTTTCCCATCCCATGCTAGCCTTACCGGAGGAGTCGGGGTTAAAGGTTCTGATCAGACGTAATAGCCCCGCACATATCGCGGCACGCACTGCTTCACATTTGAGAGTCGAGGAAGCTAGGAAGTAAGTGCGACGAACGAAATGTGCAGCCAGGCGGCGATGAACAGAAGAATGATGGCAATACGGGTTGTCTTACAGGTCGACAACGGAGATAGTTGTTGATATATCCGTTCGGCCGGAGGGCGTTTACGCAGCTTAACCAAGTCGTTCACTAGCACTACTGAAGGGATAGCCGTCACTCACATTGAACCGGTGTGTAGTGCAAAATCGCTGTCTCATGAACCTCATCGTTTGAATGCGCACCGCAGTCATGCTCGCGCGCATTTATAAAGCCTTCATGCCTTACAAACCACCATCCGCTGTCATCATCTTCGGCGACTATCCCATAACAATCTCGTTTCACTGCGTCCCAGAGGATGGGTTCACAGAATCCCTGTGCTCTCCGGCCAGGCCACTTATTTCTGTCACGGCGGCGCCCTCGCGCAAGCCAGCCAGCGGCTCGGAACTATCCGAGTTGTCGACGAGAATTGGACATTGGACTTCGTTGACGATGTGCTCAGCCCGCGGGTGCGACAGCTTTGGGCAGAGGCATTTGGCAAGGAGTCAGCGCGGGCACCGCGAGTTGCATACAAACGGAGTGACAGTGTCGATGTGGAACGCCTAATTGATGAAGTCCTACGACCGGCAGCCCTGGAAGCGATCCGTGCAAGCGAAGGGCAGGATCCACTGGAGGGGGAGGCTACGCGGAGTCTTCCGGTCTACATCGTGCGCGTCAGCCGTTCGAATTACGGGCGTATCCTCGAGCACAACAAGTTCACAAGCTTTCCTCACTGATTGAATACCGTATACTGCATCTGATGTATATGTGTACCTAGTAGCCTGCAGCTGTTCGGGTCTTCGCCCACTCCCAGTGACCTACACGCCCCACTGTCCGCACGCGACATGATACCTGCCCCAGTCCCAAGCTGATCCCGTGGATCCTGTCCGACATCGCGCCGTCTGTTTTCGAGTTCGCGACTCGATACAACGGTGGGGTTGGAATCACTGGAATCACCGTTAGCATCTGCGGTGCTCCATGTACAACTACAAACCTTCGACAGATTGCATCAACCTCCCCCTCAGGTATTCAGCCATAGTGAGCAAGTAGACAGTACAGTATGATTATATCTGGCAATGAGGAACTGGAGTCACGATTACCACTCCAAGTAGTACTCGTAGGCGCCTACGCTTGGAATACAATACACAGCACAGGATGTACGTGTACATACGGTCGTCAAACTCGGATGGTCTATCAAGTAGATCAGATGAAATCCAGAGTGCACGCCAGTTGTGTGTTCTCCGACGTCGACTATAGAATGTTATATATCGGATAGGGGATAATAGGCTGTGGGTTGTTCAAGTCTGAAAATCGCCTTAAAGACAATGGTCAGCCAAAAGCCACATGAAAAGGGGACAGTGTGCTCACTTGAACAAAGATATGTCGATCTTGACATAACGACGAGCATGAGCAACAAATATGTGCGCAACTCGATGGTAAGAGACTCACCAAAGCCTTGAATACAATGAATGCATGGTTGTCATTGTGCGTGTCAACCTCCTGGCAGGTCTCGCATAGATCCATTGCGCAATACGCACAGCGGAACCAAATGCCAGTAGGCCGCGTCATACACCGATCGCACAGGGCTGTCGGATGTAGCAAATGCTTCAGGTAACCTACCACCCGCGTCAAATAAATGGGGAGTCAGCGTAAGTCCAAACGTACCCTTCGGATTATCTGGGTCGAAGCTACCGTCTGGCGGACCAACAGGGTACTTGTATCTATGCATCGGGTCGTTGAATCAGTTAGTCGGAGCAACGAGACACCCTGGGATAACATTAACGTACATCCGCGGTATGAGAGGGTTTTCGATCTGTAGAGGTCGGTCTATTGGGCGCTTGAACTTGAAGAAGACGTGCATAGGGTCATGGACGACGTAAGAGCGTTCTTCGCATTGAGCGCACTGCGATGTCGTCAGTAAAGGAATATGGTAGCGCGGTTCGACTGACCAGACTATACGGCTTCGGTAGTGACGGACATGATGCGCACTGATAACGCACCCCAATGACCCACTGCAATATGATCGTGAGCTTGGCATACGGATTTCTGGTATCAGCGTTACCTCGTTGCACGAGTCACACCGGGTGCCGTGGTCTTCGACACCTGCATCGGCAGCGCTGCTGTCCGCTGATGAAGGCCCGCTGCGCGACCCCACACCCAGTATTGTTCTATCGTACGCAGACAATAGCGAGTTCCTACGGGATCGCACAATTTGGCCCGTTGCAGCGTCACGTCCGCTCCAGAGTGTCTTCGCTCGCTCGCTTGCACTCTGGAGCTCTGCGTTAGGCAACGGGAACGGTATCTGCGCAACGTCAACATAGAACCATATCACAGATAGCACACACACCTTGATCATGATATGTGACGAATTGTGACCGCCCTCTGAGGTGTCGAGATTGCCTGGTAACCCCGCAGCTTCGCAGTTCTGGCAAATATCGACGGTATCGCAGATCGCACAGTGGAATCGAGCGCCGACTATGTCTTGCATGCAGCTACATGATGCGTCAGCTTCAGGTCACTTAGCATGAGCAGATTGAAGCTTACTACATGCACTTGACGCCTGGGTGCTTGAGCGCTTCGAGGAATCAGTTAGCTAGCTTTTAGTCGTCGCAGAGGATAGGCGACTTACAGTACTCCCCGTCGCAAATTGTAGGATGTACAGTGGATATTCCTGAGCTTCCACTCCTAGATCCTCCACTCCCGGATCCTCTTCTTGGTCTCCCGTTCTTATCTGGAACAACTAAGAATGCGTGTGATGGGTGGATCTCGTGGACCTGGCTGCGTAGGTACCGCGAAGTCAACACCACTGCACAATGTCGAATTCACTAGTTCTCAACATACCTGTAACATGCCTTGCACAGATTGAAATCTTCACAAGACGCGCACTTGAAGCGGCTGTTCACGATAGCGGTCCCGCACGTCGAGCAGGTGCAGCTGTCCCGGTCGTCCTGCTCTATCCACAAGAGTGCACACCATCATGGATCAGTAGGTGCGTTCATTCACCGGGAGACACACAGCTCACCGACGTCCTGCCACCCGCCATGGCCCCAGCTCTTCTCAACGTACGCGTGCCGCAGCTGGCCCTTCTGGCTCGGTGCTGTCCGCCGCCACTGTGAGAGCGCGTCCTCTCCCGACGTAGACCACTTAGCGTGCACTGGCGAGCTGCCCGGTGCCACGCTCATCTCTAGTGCGTGCGTCACGCCCGCGCTCGGCAGACACTCCCAGCACAGCTCGTACCCTATTATCGCAGTGTCCTCTCGCGCGTATGGCCCATGCCCATTACCGTGCATATGGCCGTTGACCATCATTTGTGGGACCATCGTAGATGACGAGTTCGCGGTAGGTGATATAGGGATAGCTGGGAGCGGCTTCGACGGGCGCCGCGCGCCGTTACCGCTCGTATGTGCATTGATCGTGCTATCGGATAACGACCGCGATGGGTGGTGCGAATAGTCAGAGAGAACAGACAATGTTGAGTTCGAAGGCGACGACGAGGGAGGGGTCGGGTAGCTGTTCGAACGTGGCGACGGTGGATAGACATGTACGCTGTTTGGCGAATGCGCAACGAAGTCGACAGCTCGATCCTTGCCCTTCCTTGATGAAGTTGGGCTCTCCGACGGTGACACTAGCCGCTTCTCTCCGCACGTGGAACATACGTATCGGATGGCGTCGAGGATGATTGTGCAGTTCGAACATGTCGGTGGATCGCGTGGAGGCGCAGGGGGTATAGAGGTGATGAACTTCAGTACCTCTGGTGGGACGTCGGGATGAATGTAATCGAGCGGATATGCATCTGCGCTCGGTCTTGGATCAGCAAATGGATTTGCTGAGGATGTAGACACAGAAGTCGACGATCGTCGGAGGTCACTCCCAGATGGGCTTGGAACATCTGGGGCTACATCGTGGACATCCATCGAGGTTGGCCGACTTTGTGCTGGTTCTACTTGGACACTGGAACGGTGAACATCGCTGGCGGTCTCGTCTCCAGAGTCATGCGAGGACGCATATGAGCTCCCTACCGTATACGCGTAGTAATACTTGCCGCTCGGATCTTGGTGCAACGCCAGTTCTCCGCTAAGCACCGAACGCCTATCTGCCTGATCAGGAGCATGGTGGTCGAAGGAGGCTTCAGACGGAGAGGGGAGGTCTCCCAGCATCGACTTGATTGTACGCGCATTTTGATCGCGTATCCATGCAGCTCCACGGTCGGAATGAAGTGTATAGGACCCGTAGCTCGAAGTTGCTTGCTGACCGTCTTCTAACTTGAGTCTCTCGAGAACAAGAGACGACCCTTGCTTAGAGCGGTCGTCTGCAAAGGGGTCCAACTCTTGCACGAGAGGACCAGCCTGGGACCCGGATGCTCTCTGGTCGATTTCAGGTGGTGAAAAGCAAGCTGCAGACCCGTTCTCCCATTGAGATGCATGCGTAGACGGTTGAGGGGACTTGCTGATGAGCGGCTCGCGACTCTGTGTCATGACCACCGTCTTTGGCCCGTTGCCTCGATAGACGTCGTATTTCGAACCCATGTCTTTGGAGCTGACCGTGACCGAATCGTCGTCTGGTTCCGCCTTCGGTGCAGCGCTTAGTGATAGCGACAATTCACTGCTGTTGCGGTTGTTGTACTCTTCTAGGCTGACGAGGGACGACGTGTCCGACAGACTTGGACCATCATATTCGACGCTTATGCGAACGCGGAGAGTGATCTTTCCGCGTGTGATACTAGGACCGGATAGAATGGACGATGATGAGGAAACCGGACGCTCTTCATGTACTGGGGAGAAGTAACGTATGGCCTCTGTCAGGTCTGAATCCGTCCAGATGTCGGTGACTTCGCCATCGTCATCCGTGTAGGTGATAGCAAATGGTATGGCGAAGAGAGAGAAGCCTTGTTCTACCTAATGCTCAGTCAATCTTGTAGCCCATTGGTGAGATGGATGAGACTAACTCTCTGCCTGAGCAATTCAAACGAGCATGTCCGTGTGGAGCTGAAGCGAATCTTCCGCACGGCCTCATCGTACTTGCACTCTACAACCAGGGCCCTGTCTGGTCGTGAATCGGTTGTGTCATAGTCTGATATGGAGGCCCCGTAGTCTGAGTACGACATGGAACCTAACTGCTGACTCGAGGAGGCTGCGCATCAGCAAGGCGCGCTTTGCTGCGCTGCAAAGCTAGCGACAGAGAGTAGAGAGCAGCGCTCACCTTGCCGGGTTATTCAACAGACCAATAGCTGAATTCGTCAATATCCAAAGAAAGCTGCGGCTCTGTGGCAGGCAGCTACCGTGACCTCCGTCTGTCTAGACAGTTTCGCCAGAAACGGTTCATGTAACGGCTGTCTTGTCCAGCTACAAGGCCTGCGAAAGAAAAAGAAATAGCGATGAGCGCAGAGTATATGCGATGGCTTCTGAACGCGCAGGGAGGTAGGAGATGGATCGATGGCTGGCCTGAGGACAGTGGCGAGGATAGACAGGGACAGGCGAGCGATGTATGCGCTCTCGATCGCAGTTACATAGATAGGCGCTCGTGTATTCGGATTACGTGAGACAAGCGCCTTCAGCATAGCGCTAAATGACCTGCCCTGAAGAGACATGGCCCGTGCGTAACGGGAGCCCTATAAGAATGCTACCTCGACATCTGAACAACCCATACTTACCTTGATGGAACGTTGCCCTTCATGTCCCGGGAGCGTTGGCCGTGGGGGTCTCTCATAGCACGGCGACCATGTCCTCAGGGGGGCCCTACGGTTTGTATGGGCTTCGGCTCATGCACCGTCTCAATATTTCCCTGTCCTGCTTCAGCCCTCGGGCTGGGCAGGCCGTTTATTTTTGCCCCTTCATTCTCCTAACCCTAACCCTGTTAAAAGTGGTCAAAGTTATGTTTACCCTATCACAATCAATTATCTCAGCAGTGTGAAGGTAATCTGAAAACTACATTGCTTCACAAGAAAGCACAACAACACAGTTAAATACACATCTATATTCAGTCCCTTTGATTACAGAGTACAGAACCACAACACCATTGTAACTACCTGGAACACTAGATAATGTCCCATTGACATTGTCCACTATGAGTGCTGTGATGCAAGTAGTTGGTCGTGCACATTCCTTCCTTCTTCCTGCGTAAGTATCTTGACCACCGGGTCGTGGCCTGGTCGGCGAGTGACTCGGAACCAGGTGCACCAGTCCCTGCGCCATGTCCAGCCACACGAGGCACTGGCCAGCCCGATGTACTCGAGTTGTTTGAGGTGCACACATAGTCTTCCCGCAAACTTCCTTCCCCAGTCGTGCGGGAAGGGGACGTCCGCGATGAGGCTGAGCATCAAGCCGCGCAGTGGCAGAGAGGACAGTCTAGCGATCTGCAATTAATTCAAATGATCAGATGCGCTATACATAACACAATGAAGACACGCACAATCCAGTTGATCATGGTCTCGAAGTCGGCATTTACGGCCTTGCCTGAAGGCGTTATAGTACGGAGACGAATGAACTTCAGGTTCGTGGCGTGTTCTCCTAATAGACGGAGCATGAGGTCGTTCATGAAGCAATCGACAACTACAGGACGCGTCGCGCGAAACATCGATGCCGTGCGGTCGACAACTGGCCTCCATCCATTCGTGTTGCCGTCAACGGCGTTGATAATCCAGTAATGAAGTCGCAAATGACGAACGATTCGCATTCGAGGAAGAGCCGTGGCGGTTGCGACCCAGTCTAGTCTGGTCCATTGGTCTTCCGGTACACTGTGAGTGTGTTGCCTCGCCACGAAGTTGCTGTAAGGCAGCAAATTGAGAGCTTGGATGTTTGGGAACTTATCTGCTAGGCTCTCGAGGCTATGTAACTCTCCATAGATACGCAATGCGTCTACAAGGGGATACACGGCCGGGCCCAGATCTTTCGAGATGTGCATGGAGCGATGGACGAAGAGTTGCACGTACACTCGCGACAAGGATCGACATGATGTCTGGGCTTGCGCGAGCAGCCCGCTGACATTTTCAGCGAGCGCATTGCCGAGTTCGAGTGCCCGAAGATGAACTAGCCTAGGGATGAGATCTGGAAGCCAAGGCATCGCAGAGAATAGCGAAGCAGAGTGCGAAAATGAAAGGGTACGCAGCAGATGGGCCTTGGTAAACACGATCCGGAGCCCTTGTGATACATCGTAATGGTGCCTGGTTTCCCAATCTGATCGCACAATATTAACGGCGGTCCCAATGATCTCGAGTTCTCTGAGAGCGCGAGACCGAACCTCGTCGGCAACTGGGTTCGAGCCGGCCCCCTCCCGGGAATTAGCCTTCCCATTTGCCACACGGGGGTTTTAGCAGGTATGGGGTGGCGGGTTCTCGCCACTTTGAGTCCTGCACTACTTCCAGAACTCGGCTACGGCCGGTGTCTGGAAGTGTGCTTAAAGTGCATTTGGTTGGGGTTCAAATCTGACAGGTTCACGTTTCCCTGTCTCCCTTCAGCGGGCCCCGGAGAGGCGACTTGGTCGACTGCCGAGGGGCCGCGCCACAAGGCGCAACGCTCCACCAAAAAAAAAAAAAACCTCGTCGGCAAGGATAAACTTGCAGAATGCAGCCGCCCTATTTTTGGCCAACGGTCGCCCCTTCGATGTGCAATCGAGAACGACCCGAGACAAGTATTGGGGAAGAGCCAGTTGGTAGGCCGCCCGGGACGTCATTGCAAAATGCAACATGTCCCGGCGGTGCATATGACCCAGTAGGTATCGCAGTGTGTCGTAATTGAGGTCGAGGATGGACGGATCGTTGAGAGTTAAGAGCCGCACTATGACATGTGTGAGCATTTATTTGGTTGAGGCGGTGAACGGCAGCTACCTACTTCGCTCAACCAAAGAATCCAACTCGGCGTCCAGAGAAAACGCTTCAGTCGGCTGCATACTAGCTTTCTACTGGAATGCTTTGCCTCCGCTGTGTCGCCGGCTGTGTCCGAATCGCACGAGCACAAATTATCTTGTTCATTTCATACAGCCGGACATTAATGTAAGGATGTTTCGTCGTCATAAGGTCATGGTACATACCTGGGTGTGTGTGACAGACGTTTGAAGTTTCTTGATGTGACGGGGTCGATTATGAATATGGTGAGTTCGAGTGCCCAGGCGATGCTGTTGTGCAGATGTGAAAACCACTGCCGGCGAGAACAAACTTATCGGATGTTTGGCTGTGGGCTTAGAACGCGGTTCCGGCCCAAGGATGATCGATGATGTCTCGCAACTCAGCGCATCTCTTATGTATAGTGTATATGCGCCTGCTTGTAACTGCTTGGCCATCAAGAGAAACAAAAGTCGCCCAAACAACGGGAAGCGCTGTGTTGCATAACGGAGATGGCAGGTGAAAGCCTACGCCACTATCGCCACGCGGGATGCATGCATGCAGTGAAATTTTGCTGGATACGGTGTCATACAAGCATGGCATAAAACATGAGAGCGAGGAGGACCAAAGAAATGCGCGAACCGATAACTTATTGCTCGGCCGCTCGCTGTCTCCTCCTGGCATCGCGCTCCTCCGTGATGGTAAGCTTGGTACCCTTGCCCTTCGGCAGGGAGACCCAAGGCTTAGTTCCCTCGCCGAGCACGAAGATGTTGGAGATACTAGCGAGACTGGTTCAACATATTACTCTGTTAGATGCGAAGCGACCAACTTACCGCGTAGCGAATGTGCGGTCAAGGACATCCTTGACGTGGACGATGTCAAAGCCACCAATGTGCTTCTCGCGGTGCACAATGACACCAGCACGGCCCATGTTACGACCACCGGTGATCATAACGATGTTGCCAGTATCGAACTTCACGAAGTCTGTGATCTTGCTCTGCTCGAGGTCGAACTTGACAGTGTCGTTGACTTTGATGGCGGGATCGGGGTAACGGATCGTGCGACCGTCATGGGTGACGATGTATGGTACACCCTTCGCGCCAACAGCGGCCTTGCGGACCTTGAGGAGCTTGTAGGTAGCCTCTTCGGGAGTGATGCGGTGGATCGTGAAGCGACCCTTGACGTCGTAAAGAAGACGGAAGTGCTCGCCCGACTTCTCAACGGAGATGACATCTAAGATTATGATAAGAATGCGCTCAGTTGGTTCTCTGAGATGGGAGAGGCGCACCCATGAAGCCAGCAGGGTAGGTGGGGTCGGTCCGGACCTTGCCATCGACCTTAATCAGGCGCTGCATGACAATCGAGAGGACCTCCTTCCCGGTCAACGCGTACTTGAGCCTATTGCGGAGGAAAATGGTGAGAGGGAGGCATTCACGGAGTTTGTGAGGACCTGGGGAAGGGCGGGGGGCCTATGTACACGCGACTGTCTCAGAAGACATTCCAGGTTGGTGGGCGAAGTACACGCACGTAGGTCCCGCTCAGCTTGTCCAACATCCATGATGAGGGAGCGGCAAGGCGCTTCAAATGCTTTTTGGGTCCTCGGGCCTGCGTTATGCACAGTCGTCAGCGTCCAGTCAAGCGACAGAGGCCCGTAAGAAGTGAAAGCCCAGAAGTCGCTTTGGTCGCCGGAGTACATCCAAAAGTCAACGGACGCATCCATCCCCGTAGGACGTTCCGCGCATCGCTGTGACCACACAGAACTCCGCGACAAAGGCTTTGGGGTCATCTGGCAGCATTCTACTGACCATGTTGGTGTTCTTGCGGGCTTGACGTTGGCGACGACGGCGGCCTCGAGCTTGCTCCCTGTGACTACAAACTTCGGCTTTCCGCGTTCGGCAAGCTTCAGGGCAAGGCCGCCACCAATCACGTGTCCAGCACAATATAAGCGCTCGTCCTGTCCTCCCGTTCGAATCCCCTGTTTGAGAACGCCGCCTTTACTTTTGGACAAGTCCAGGGAGAGACGCACGATGATGTGTGGGGTATTACCACATGCTACAGCAATATTAATTTACTCTTACAACACATCATGTGACCCAACGTGCGCGCTTGCACTACTTCTCCTTTGTCGCTCTCAAGACCATACTCTCTAATGAGATAGCTTGATAGTCATCCCCGTTCGGCGCCCAAACAGCGTCGTCTTGGATATAAACGAGGAGACCACCTTTGCCGTCCGCGGTCGGCGAGACACGGAAGAGTGGCATACGTGATTTCTCGTGTGCACGTCCGGCCGGCATGAACAACAGGTTGTGAGACGACGCATAGTCCTCTACGATAGAGCGGAAGGTAATTTCTTGTGTCCGCGCCGGCCGAGGCTTCGGCGTTGCCTTCTGCTTCCCTGGCACCACCGCAGGGGAGGGCGAACGGTGGTGTTCTGGCCGAGGTAATTGCGTGGGGGCGCTGGGCCCGAGTTCGATCGCCTTGTTCATCAGCTGGAGCCCACGCGTGAAGCCTTGCGCAACCCCAGGCATGCTCTGCACGTTCTCCGAGAAGGTACCCTTCCAGAAGGAATACCACCGTGCGACCTCCTCGAAGCTCGGGCTCGGTTGTATAAGCCAGACGTGCAGTACGTCTAGCCATTTCGGGAAGAACTCGGTCTCCAGGATACGCGACATGACCAAAGGACTGAGCAGGTTCTCCCACAGCATAACGTCCTGCAATGGCCCCAGATCTTGGTTGCGTGGGTTGACGCGGAAGTCTTCTCGGAGTCGGCCACCAAGCTTAGGTACAACATACTTCAATAGCATAGCGTCCCACTCGCCTACGTCGAAGACCTAGATAGAGATGAGATGTATGTCCGTATTACAGTTCACTATTAGTGACTCACATCTTTCCAGGAACCTAAATCGTCTGGTATGCCTTCTGCAACGGCCCAGTGCCGGAGGACGCTCTTCACCTTCCTGCGCGCATCTCCGAGCACTTCGTCGAGGCGCAGGCCAACGTGTGGCAACCAAGGGAACACCAGAGTCTGCAGAGAGACCTTGCTAAGGCGTGGATTCCAGGCGTCCACCGCATTTGTGACTTTCGGCAGAACTAGCTGATCGAAGAAATTGTCCCGAACAAACGGAGGTAGGAAGCTAGACCACGCCTCATACAATCGGACTGCAGGCTGTGGGTCGTCTGGAGACCAGTCGTTGTTGATGGATGACCGTACCTTCGGTAACCAAGCGTTCCACAGGAGACTCTCGTAAGGTGTCATCGGCTTCTCCCTGAAAAAGCATAGTCAGTCGTGGATGAACAGCCAAGGAGCTTACTAACGTACACTGCAGGTGCTGAGGAAATGACGGTACTGCTCCCATAGACCAAAACCTGATCCTGTGGCTTCTCGTCTGGCACGGCCATCTTGAGTGCATTTCGCCATATACGGAATAGCGGAGTGAAGGCAGAGGGATCCTGTAGAGGATGCCACTGCGCCAACAAGCGTCGTATCTACGTCACGCTGTTAGAAAACATTGCTACTGAAGCAGATCTTGACCTTACAATCGGGGCGATAGCTGCGACGATGACCTCGTCCAGGCGATACCTATCGAACTCTGCTGAGAACTGCCCAAGCAATTTCTCGAAGCTGGGCGAGAAGTTTTCTAGAGAGGGCTCATACATGGAGGACAACTCTTTCGCTTGCGCATTGATGTCGCCCACTACGATATTGACTTGTTGCAGACGGTGGACCACTACAACCACAGGGTCAGTACCGCCTAAAAGAGACCACTGACAAGAAGTACTTACATTCTGCTTCTTCTCCCACTTTCCTCCGCAATCTTGCATCCTCTGCGCGCACCCATTTCTTGCGCTCCTCAAGTGATTTGGCTTCTCGCGCGAGACCATCCAGATCGCCCTTACATGCCTCGGTGATTAGACGCAGATTGTGTCGAACCTCGGGAAGGCGCATGGGGTCCGCAGTAGGGGTCCATGACGCTAGTGACACGTCGGCGAGAGAGGAAACCTCCCTGGGCTGAGAGATAATAAGTGTGGTTCCACAGCATTGACAAATAAGGGTACGTACAGTAGCACCGGTAGCGTCTATGATTTGGCCGATACCAGTGGGCGTGGCTTCCTCCCCGGCCTCTGCCACGATCTCCTCGTACGTTTTGTGCGCTATACGAGTCTTCGTCTTGCGCGGCTTCTTCCACGCCTGGGCTCTCTGTTCGTGAGCTTTCGCAGCCTTGCGCCCGAGCTTGGTCGCGGGCTTGTCTTCGTCGTCGCTAACAACCTCTCCCCTACGACGTGCCTCTGCCTTCGACTGTTCTGTCTTCTCCACGAAGCCTTTGAATGCGAGACCCATGCCCTTCGGTCGGAGCTTGCTCTCAACCGGGGCGACGATACCCTCCCCGGTGACACCCAGACCTGTTCCCGTCTGCCAGCCCATCTTCTGCAGCATCCGTGCACCGAAGGTGCCTCCTAGGTTGCTGAAGTGCTGCCGCTCGGCCGCGCTGAGGGTGGGTACTTGCTGAGGTGTGCCCGATCTACTCTTCTCATCGCGGAGGAAGGAGCGTCGAGGTCGGGAGCCGCCAAACGCCGAAGGGAGGTCTTCGGACAGCTCTGGAATGGACGAGGGCTCGGGGCCGGCATCTGCGGGCGGTGTTGAGCTGCGCGCTGACGAGCCAATGCCTCCTCTCGTGAAGCCAAGCCCGCCCTTGTTGAGGCCGGAAAGTGCGCTGCTTGCCTGGGATTTGGACGCGCCGATGCCTATTCCACCAAAGCGTGGACGCGTCTCCGGTTCCTCCTCCTCTTCGCGTACCCGAGGAGAGGGTGCCTTCGAGGGCCCCGACTCGTCCGTCTGCATTGCATCATCCGCCTCTTCTTCGTCTGAGTCACCTGGGACCTCATCCCCATCCTCCGCCAGCGTGTCTTTCATCTGCACGTCCACGTCCGCCACCTTATCCAGGCCCACCTTCTCGCCCGATACGAAGGCCGGTGCCTTGGCCCAATCCCTCCGCTTCTCTGGTTTCCCCCCTCTTCTGCCTCCAAAGCCTTCATCTTCGTCATCATCCGCGAATACGCCATAAATTGCATCCTCCCTGCCATCCTTCCGGCGGCGTTTGCGTTTGTACGGATCCTCGAAGAGTTCGCGCTCCTCGCGCGCATCTGGATCGTTGGGGTCGATGTTTATATCATTGCGGTCATCAGCTTCAGAAGCAGAGGATGAATCGTCGTCGTCGTCTAGAAATTGGCGCTTTCTTCGCGCCATGAGATGGTGTATGCCCGAGGCGTGAAAGAGTGAAGCGCGAGACTCGCACAGGTCACGTTCCTTCTGCCCATGTAACAACTTGAAGTTGAACGTCCTGAAACTGCGTCTCACCAGTGCGTATGGCACACTCAATTGATCTCAATTCATCGTATGCCTCGTTAATTGTAAAACGTGGGCGTGGAAAGTCGTCGGAAGCTGCTACCAATTAACATGCTCAGTCTAACAGGTAAAATTTCAGCTTGCGCGATTTATCGCCACCATTGGAGTTCGCGTTGAATTACTGCACTGAAGCCTTCTTACCGGCCTCAAACTACTACCGTACGCCTTGATCAATAGATCAGCGCAATCGATGCCTGATGTGCACGGGGGGCACGGGGACTCGCTCCGCAGGGGTTCCGGCGAAGAAGGAACCATAAAGCTGTTATCTGAGTGAGTCACTGATTCAAAACTTGACCATGTCACCTACCGCGACCGACGAAACAAGCGCAGCAATTGCGAAGTCCGCATTGAAGCCAACGTCTATCCTGCATAGGACGCCCTGGACGCCACCTATCGCGGCGTCCGCGCAGGGTATCTACGTGACTCTACAGGATGGCCGGCAGCTTATAGATGGTGTCGGTGGAGCTGCTGTGGCATGCATCGGAAACGGGCATCCCGCCGTTCAGAAAGCACTGAAGGAGCAAGTTGACAAGATCTCTTGTGGGTGGTCTCCCCCTTTTCTCAAATTCCCATCGTCATGCGGGATTATCGCAGATGTGTACAATATGCAACTATCGAACGAACCTGCAGAAGCGCTGGCGAAGTTACTCGTTGAGCAGAGCAATGGTGCCTTCGACCTCGTCGGTTTTGTCTCTGGAGGTGCACAGCAAACTTTCAGCGGAAGGATCATACAGCTTACACACGTTCAGGTAGCGAGGCTATGGAAGCTGTGATCAAGACTTCCCGCCAGGTCCGATACCTTTCCGTTACACCATGTATATTGCTCATTCTCCGTCTTGCTCCTCAGTACTTCTTCGAGACGAAGCAGCCACAGAGGGCCAATCTCATCGCTCGACACCTCTCGTTCCACGGAAACTCTGTTGCAACGCTTTGCCTTGCACACCACCCAACACGTCGCGGACCCTATGAAGCGATCCTCGACCATGAACATTATCACCATGTCTCTCCTGCGTATGCTAAGCGCTTCCAGAAACCTGATGAGACCGAGGAACAATACGTGGAGAGGTTGCGTAAGGAGCTCGAAGAGAAATTCCTCGAACTTGGCCCGGACACTGTTATAGGCTGTCAGTACGATCTTGATTCACGATATAAAGGTGTCTGAACTGATCATTTCCAAGTTGTCGCAGAGACTGTTGTCGGCGCGACTACAGGCGTGGTACCTGCGCCGAAGGGCTACTTCAAGGCCATGAAGTCTGTTTGCGACAAGTTTGGCGCACTGTTCATCCTCGATGAAGTCATGAGTGGAATGGGCCGTGAGTTGCACGCTGACTAGTTGCATAACGGGCTACTGAGAGAAGCAGGAATGGGCACTCTTCATGCGTGGCAAAGCTACGGCGACAACGTTTCGCCTGATATCCAAGCGGTGGCGAAAGGTCTCGGAGGAGGGTACGTCCCTGATCGCACGTGGACATTGGCGTTCGTTGATAGGCCATACGCACAGCTACGCATCGATTGGCGCTATCTTGATATCGAAGAAGGTGGCAGATGGCATTCGCGACACGTCCGGCTTTTGGAAGCACGGCCATACGTATCAGGTACGCGTCTGCTCGTATGACCGCTCGTATGCATAACTGAGCTGTCTACCTTTGTTGCATAGGCCCACCCTCTAGCCTGTGCAGCTTCGCTTGCAGTGCAGAATGTGATCATCGAGGAAAACCTGCTCGAGAATGCAAGGGTTCAGGGTGACTACCTGGGTTCTCTACTGCGCAAACGCCTCCAGTCCCCCAATGCACCCGCGGCCCCTTTCGTCTTCGATGTCCGTGGAGGGGGAGCATGGTGGGGCGTGGAATTTGACTTCACCGGCCCCAAGGCATCCAGGATCGACTTCAAAGGTGGTCACTTTGGCAGCCTGGCGCAAGCGCGTTGCCTGGAGAAGGGCTTGATCATTATGGGCTTGACTGGAGGCGCCAATATCGAGGGTACTGCCGGTGACCATTTGATGCTGTCCCCTGCTTACAACATTACGCGGGAGCAAGTGGAGAAGATCGTGGACCTATTTGTGGAGTCTATAGAAGACGTGTTGAAAGAGAACACTGTCTGATCGAATATGTAGGTACTCGGGGGTTATGAAGCCTCAGGTACTAAGTAGCACCACGCAAAGGATGTGTGCCACTTCGCTATTAAATCGAACGTGGTCCCAACGCTAGCTGTAGTCTGTATAACGCTCATTCTTTAAATGCCTGCTTGTAGTACTTGAAGTTCCAAGTTGCGAATCGCAAGGTGAACTGGAAAACGCAGTCTCCCTCCCAGACGACCGGCCCAAGATTGGGGCGGAGAAGCCGGAGTCAGAACAGACCGGCTACGCGCTCGCCGTCCTGACTTAGCTCGACGCCGCCACAATCCTCTGCATCGTTACCGCCATTTTGATAGCCTACAAACAGCGAATCGATGGCCGGCTGTATGCACTAAATGGACTACACCCAACAGCCAGAAGCGACCAGTAGCTGCAGTCCATCCACGCCCCACCCCGAAGAGCCATCTACGTCGGTCCCAGGATCCTCCACAGACGCCAAGGTCTTGCGCTCGAGCGCGAGAGTGAAAGCTGCCAAACAGAAGGAGAAAGAGAAGGAACACAATTCAGCAGACCAAGCCACGTCTTCATCCGTCCCCGCCAAACGCAGCCGCGAGGCTACTTCAGCCAAGGGAAAGGGAAAGGAGGTGTCTGACGAAGTCTCACGCGCAAGCAAGAGGTCAGTGTGCACAGCAATCTCTAGGCGGCAAGTGCTGACAGAACGATGCAGAGCACGCCGCGCCACTTACCCCGTCAGCTCTGCATTAACTATCAACGAACCTACCAGTGACCCCAAGGGCAAGAGGCGAGCGCAAGCACATAGCTCCGAAGAAGAATCCCCCGCTTCTACCACCAGACTTACCAGAACCGCCAGCGCGTACTCTCTCCGCTCCAGATCGGAAGCACAGACAACAACAGCGATGACTAAGAAGTCAAGGTATGAGGGAGTGCACTCCGTCGTCGAGCATATCTGACACTGAGCTACAGAACAACATCGAGCAAGGGCAAGGCTGCTGCGAAGAGCAAGGCCATGCCGGCAATCGCAAGTACATCTCGAGCGGACGAAGATGTTGAGATGCTAGATGCCGAGTGCATGCCTGCAGAGCTTGATGAACACAGCGAGAAGCTTGAACCCATGGACGATTACGAGGGTGGCGACGATGCTGCTGAGGATATTGACCAAGATGAGGGAGATGATCAGGATGAAGCACTAGACGAGGACCAGAGGGAGCCTGCGAAGCTTTCCAGTGATGGCTTTGACGAGCCATCTGCTATGGCAATCTTCGGTGACTATCGTCAGCTTGGGTCTTATATGATGGGTCTGTCTAGTCGTCTGAAGACTATGCTGAACAATATCAAGCCCACCGCTGACCCTACGACTCGTCTCCTGACCCTCCAAGAGCTCAGCGAGCTGCTTAGCATCAGTACCGAAGATACGCTCGCGGGTTCTTTCCAGGTAGAGTCCTTCGTTCGGGAACTTGTCCGCGTCCTTGGGGGTACCGGCGGTGATCCAGATGAAGACGATGATCAAGACCCTCAAGACATCGACGAGGATGCCGCGCTTGCAGCAGCTCTCGCAATGAGCGCTGGGGGAGGCGCTTACCAAGGCGACGAGAACCTAGAAGCCCAAGTACTGGCGTGCAGATGCCTCGCTAACCTCATGGAAGCATTGCCGGGGGTGGCGCACACTGTTGTCTACCATGGAGCAATCCCTGTGCTATGTAGCAAACTGATCGAAATCTCTTATATTGACTTAGCGGAGCAGACGCTCAGCGTGAGTAGTAAGATCCATGTTCGCATTGAACAGATCTAAACTGCTTTGCTTCGCAGACGTTGGAGAAGATCTCGGAAGAGTTTCCAAGTTCGATTGTCCGTGAAGGCGGTCTTGCTGCCCTTCTCAACTACCTCGACTTCTTCTCTATTGCCGTCCAAAGGACAGCCCTTCAAGCTGCCTCGAATTGCTGCCGTAACATCTCAGCTGAACATTTCCCCATGGTACGTGGGGTATGGCCTACCATACGTAACTGTCTGGGGTATGCCGACCAGCGACTGGTCGAATTCGCCTGTCTTTGCGTCATTAGAGTCATTGATGCCTACCACCGCATCGCACCGGAGAAACTGGAAAGCCTGGTCGATGTCGACCTCGTTCGGGCTGTCAATCTACTCCTATTACCTTCTGGGGGGTCTCCATTGATCGCGACAGGGACGTTCACTCTACTACTTCGAGCGATGGCCACTTCTGCACGTGCAAGCCCAAGGATCACTCTCGTCCTGCTGGAAGCTGGCATCGTAGATACTCTGTACCAAATCCTGACAGGCGTTCTGCCACCTGCGTCTGAGGACGGCGAAGAGCAGGGTGATGGCAACGGCGGACAGGGTCTTGGCGGCGGTTTGGCAGACATGACAGTCATGGAGAACCTCGCGCACCGACCAAAAGATCAGGTTGAGGAGGCACTTAGTCTCGTGTCGGAATTGATGCCTCCGTTGCCTAAGGGTATGTTCCAAGTACGGTGCATTCTGCATGTCCACTACTGACATTGATATCCAGATGGCGTCTTCGACCACAAGGCCTATACCGAGAAAGCCCTGTTAAAGTTCGTCAAGGCCAGAGCAAAAGCAGACCGTGCTGCTGCGAGGCAAGCTCAGAATGCCACAATTGTTTCCCTCGTCGGTGAGGACCTACCCGTCATTCAAACACCTGGTACTTCGACGCCACCTCAAGTCCAGCCTGAGGAACCCAACTCTCACGATCATAACTCGGCGGACACGCAGTCGACACAAGATGGTGATGAGGGCATCCTTCCCCCGGTAACGCCGAAAGAATTGGCGGTCGATCGCACGGAGCTGTTGCGGTCGAACCCCGCTGTCGTTGGGAGGTTTCTCCATCTCATGGTACCAATCCTCGTCGACGTTTATGCTGCGAGTGTCATGGCTCCTGTACGGATCAAGGCCCTCACCGGTCTATTGAAGGCTGTCAGCTTCTTGGACGCAGACGAGCTAACCCGCGTGTTCAAGGTGTGTTCAGGCTATGATTTTTTCGCCTATCACCGCTGAATTGGTCTGTGTAGTTCGTTCCGATTGCAACTTTTGCGTCGTCAATACTTTCCTCCACGGACCACCCAAGTCTCGTCATCGGCGCGCTCCAGATAGTGGAACTACTCCTAACTAAGGCTCCTTCGGAGTACAAGCCCGCTTTCAGACGTGAAGGGGTTTTGTATGAAATAGAGCTACTCTCTACGCGGCCAGTGACAACGCTGAAGGCCAAGGAGAAAGACAAGGATAAGGATAAGGAGACTGACGCACCAATCATCCCCGACCTCCCTGCTGCTTCAGTATCTCCTGCCGTTGCCGCGCCGATGCCTACTTATAAGAAGCTATCTCCTCTCGCTCCTGAGCCGGACGATGCTATCACTTGGCGCGCAAGGCTCATTCGCTACAAATATCTCCATGGCCTTGAAGAAGAACAAGGAGACGACTCTTTTGCGACGCTGAAGCGCATCGTTGAAGAGATCGGCAAGCAGGACGTTTCCGAGCAGCAGCTAGAGACGGCTTTGATTTCGCTGGCAGGCTTGTTCGCCTCGCCGCATTCGTCCGTGTCTAGCTTCGAGCTCCTCCAGAGCGGTCTGGTAGACGCCCTTCTCCGGTTGGTCACTGACGAGCAACGCACTGGTGAGCCCCTATGTTCTCCTTCGATTCGGGGAAAACTCAAACATCCTGTAGTTGGTCCTGATGGCCGACGTCAACTGCTCTTCCGTGTGTTTACCACACCGAACCTCAAAGGCGGTTTCTACGGGCAATCCCCCTTGGCGACGTTGGTCAAGAAGTTGCAAGAGAGTCTCACCAGAATGGAGTCCTTTGAGGTTGTCACAGTAGCCCAGAGCTCGGATGGTATGTATCGCTGAACATACTCATCATCTACATGACTGATTGCCCTATAGACTCTAAGCGAAGTTCGCCTTCGCTTCTCGCTCGTCAGCTGCGTCTCCGCCTGGTTGCAACCGAAGACGCGGATGTACCAAAGAGTCTCAGCAACATAGTAGTTTCAATACACGCAATCGCAACGTTCCAGGCGTTGCACGATTATCTCCGTCCCCGTGTCGCTGGTATCCTTCCTAGTGGCTCCCGGTTGTCGGGAATGCTCGCCGCTCTTGCTGCATCCGCCCTCGGCCCCCCGACATCTTCTCGTGGGCTTCCTACACCGCCCGCGCCGAATCCAACATCGACGGAGTCTGGAAGCATCAGCCGTCGGCGAAGTCTTCGACTGAAAGAAAAGAAAGCAGGTACTGCCGAAGCTGCCGATGAACCTTCCACTTCAAATGATGCCGAATTGCCGTCGAAATCGCCGCCTCAATCATCTGTCGGTGCTGACGTTGGTGAAAGCTCAGCACCGGACAGCTCTTCAAGTGGAACTGCCGTCCAGGAACCCGACTACACTGGTGATTGCACAGATGATGAAATCGACGTTGATGCCGAAGTAAGATACATCGTTGTCGCAACGCACACTCTGCTCATTGTGTCTAGGTGCTTGAGGATGACGAGCAGTTGGACAACCTCGACGCGGACAAGACAGTCACTGTGTCTGTTGGCGAAGGTAAGCGCAGTGGGCATATACCATGCATGACGTCGATTTTGACTGCTTCGTAGACGGATCGAAGGTAGAAGCCCAAACTCCTGACGGCACCCGTGTGCCTACACCAGCACCAATGAAGAGTCGACCTCCAATGAGCAGCGGGCGAGCCTCAGGTGTGGGAGGGTCTTATGCAGCTGCAGTCAAGTCCAAGCCGAGCGACTGGCACCTAGAGTTCTTCATGGATGACCACAAGCTCCCGCTCGACTTGACTATCTATGGCGCCGTACACCAACATGAGGGGCGCAAGAAGACTGGCCAAGCCCCCTCTCCCAATCTCTTCTGGCAAGGCGTGTATACCGTCAAGTTCAAGAAAGTCTCTGGCCCGACTCCCCTCTCTGAATGTGAGTTCGACCCCCCTCATCTCTGGCCCTTACTGATGGCTCTGCAGCCCGGGGTGACGATCTAGGGTCGCGCAGTCGCTCACCAACGCCTCCACTCTCGTCGCTACCAGATGACGCGCCTCATAAGAAGATCTTACGGCTGCTTCTCGTTCTTCATAAATTGAACGTGCAAGAGAGTGATCGACCAGTGGTGCCGGGTTTCAAGCGTATGCTACCGGAAAGCGCATTTGTCAACAACAAGCTAACCGCTAAGCTGACTCGGCAATTGGAGGAACCCATGATAGTTGCCAGGTAAGTCCTGCCCTAGAGTCTTCCGCTGACATGGCTCATGCCATTCAGCTCGTGTCTTCCGGAGTGGGCGCTCGATCTGCCCCAGCACTTCCCGTTCTTGTTCCCATTCGGCACCCGCTACAACTTCCTCCAGTCGACGTCTTTCGGCTACGCACGTCTCATCCTGAAGTGGCAAAGCCAGCAAAGCCGTGGCCAAGACAGTTCAAGGCGCGACGACGGCGTAGGCTTCTTGGGGAGGTTGCAACGTCAAAAGGTCCGCATATCTCGGCAGCACATCTTAGAGTCCGCCGTCAAAGTGTTCGAGCTGTACGGCTCCTCCTCGTCTATCCTGGAGGTGGAGTACTTCGAAGAAGTGGGAACTGGCCTGGGTCCCACTCTGGAGTTCTACTCTCTAGTATCGAAGGAATTCGCGCGCAAGGATCTCAAGATCTGGCGGGACGCTGACCCAATGCTCTCCGGCCAATACGTTCACCATCCATTGGGCTTATTCCCTGCGCCCATCAATGTCGAGGCTGTAGCTGACGTGGGACAGTGCGTAAACCACTCACATCTCTCCTCTCGCTCAATTAACCTGGCCGTACAGCAAACGGACGCACATATTCCGTGTCATTGGGCAATTCGTCGCGAAAGCTCTGCTGGATTCTCGCATCATCGACTTATCATTCAATAAGGTATTCCTCAAGTTGGTGTTGGCAGAGGATGTCCCCTTGACAGTCGATAACCTGAGGGTAAGCATTACATTGCGCCTTAAGACGTATCCTTATACGTATCACTTCACAGCGCGTCGACCCTGACTTGGCGGCGTCACTCGAGCAAATCCAGAGCTTTGCTACTGCAAAATCTCAGGCTGAGAAGGTATGACGACTGAACAAGCGGGAAGACGGCACCACAACTGACATAAACCCTCTTGTAGATCCGTCGTAAGCTCGGTGTAGTCGAGGATGTTATGGTGGAGGATCTCGCACTAGACTTCACAATACCTGGCTACGATATTGAGCTACGAGTGAGTCCTGTCGGAGTTTCGATCGGGCTTCTTGTTTGTTTACCTCTTGTGCAGCCCGGCGGTCGAAACATCGCGGTCACCTCAGAGAACGTGGATGAATATGTGCATGAGATCTTGGACGCGATCATCGGTAAAGGAGCACACATGCAAGCGAAAGCGTTCCGGGAAGGCTTCTCCAAAGTCTTTCCGATATCGGACCTTCATTCGTTCACCACGGACGAGCTGATCATGCTGCTCGGGAACTCTGAGGAGGATTGGAGTCTTGAGAGTACGCAGGTCTTCCACAGATCCTCGAAGCTGGCTCACATCCTCCCTCACAGCATTGAGCGAAGCTCTCAAGGCTGACCACGGCTTCAATGTCGAGAGTCGCGCAATTCACGATCTGCTTGAAATAATGGCCGAGTTTGACTCACCCACTCGCCGAAGCTACCTGCAGTTCATCACTGGTAGTCCCAGGTTGCCGATAGGAGGTATGTTTAACTATATGCAGTTCCTGTTGTGTCGCTCATGTGAAGTAGGTTTCCGAGGATTGAACCCGCCATTGACGGTGGTCCGCAAGCCACACGAGGCACCGTTGACTGCAGATGACTACTTGCCGAGTGTCATGACGTGCGTCAACTATCTCAAATTGCCGGAGTACTCGTCGAAGGCCGTGATGCGCGAGAAGTTGAATGTTGCAATGCGCGAAGGAGTGGGAAGTTTCCATCTGTCATAGTATCCTCGTAGTCGTCCACAATATCCTGTATTTGTCTTTGCTGTGCTATCACCATCCCTCACAACGTCGTAGATCTTCGTAGGACAATAATGACATCCTTGTCTATGTATCACGCATGCGCAATATGCGAAATCTATGTACGCAATCCTTACGCACCAGAGTTATGTTTACGGGATGGGGAGAAGCAATCGATCCGAAGAATATCGAGCTGAGTCGAAGCTGTTGCTGACCAATCACTTTGCATGCTTGGGTTCCCATTCGCGTCCCTTAGGCGCCAAGCAGTCTCTACCTAGTCGACCACCATGTCGAAACATCATCCCGGTATGTTCTCCATATTTCTTGTATTGTTGAGGACTGCACTCAAGTATGATGCAGATTTAATCATGTGCAGGCGCCAGCCGGGCATTGGTGAGCACCCAGTTGGCGCTCTGCGTAGATACTTACTAATAGTCTTGAACTCTAGCCATCGGTCGTTTGTGCGAGAAGTGCGACGGCAAGTGGTGCGTATATTCCCTTGCTCTTGTCCTGTATTATGATAGGCTGACATTCTGACATAGTCCGGTGTGTGATTCCTACGTGCGCCCAGAGACACTTGTCCGTATATGTGACGAGTGCAACTTCGGTACTTATGGTGGACGATGCATTATCTGCGGCTCACCAGGTGGGTAGTACTGTCCTACGGATTAGGGTGAATCTGACAGGTCGCAGGGATCTCGGACGCGTACTACTGTGCTGAGTGCACTAGGTTAGAAAAGGACCGCGATGGTTGTCCCAAGATCGTCAACCTCGGCGCAAGTCGGACAGATCTCTTTTACGAGCGGCGTCGCCTTGGTGCGTGTTTATCTTGCTTCTGCCTCCCGCTCATCGCTGATGCATTCCGTGTAGGTTTCAAGAAGGGCTAGCATGTTGTCGATGTTGTAAGCGCCTGTATCATAATGTGTACTATAAACGCCCATCTCGACCATGCGAAGTTAAGCTATGGTCCCTTAAACAGCATGCCTATCTGCGTGGGGACAAGCTCGTCGGAAGACCATTGTGTGTCGACGCCGTGGCCCGGCCCCCCAAAACAAGGAACAGCTTGAGCTCAAAAGAGTTCTCAAAGCACTCAACGCAGCATGCTCTTTACAATATATCTCGGCGAAGTCTGACATGTCTCGTAGTGGACCCTTCAGTTCATGCTACCAATAATCCTCAGCCCTATGTGGCACAGCCTCGCCATTGCGCCTCTTCCGCTCCGCTTCCCAACGGTCGAACCAGGCGCCCATCTTCTGGCGCGACTTCTCGCTCCCGACGTTCACAGTCGCAATCATGCGACCCCAGTCAAGAGAGAGCGCGAAGCACGTGAGCTCGAAGAACGAGCTGTGCTCGGAGTAGGGCACGCCGTACACCTGCAGTGCCGCGCTCGAGTTCCTCATCGGGCTCAGCTGCGCGTACGTGAACGTGCGGGTCTGCGCGCGCGATACTACCGCCGGTACGGACGGCAGTGTGTCGCTCCCCACCGGCGCGGTGAATCTGTGGGTCACGTCAGCGGCTGAGGCTGGGCAGAGAAGGATGAGGAACGCACGTCCATCCCGTTGGCCGGAAGCCAACCACCTTGCTGTAGTGCCCCTTGAATCGCTCGACGTATTCCTTCAGCCGGTCGGACGCGATGACGCCGAGCGGCACCAGGTGCACGCCACCCTCGAGCGGGTCCTTCGTCAGGAGCGCATGCAACTCCGGGTCCGCCTCGCAGCGCAGAATCGCGGCCTTGCGCGAGTCACAGAAGACCTTCGTTTGCAGCGCCTGCGCGATAGCTTCTTTCCTTATCAGCTACACCTCACCTAGACCACCTCACCTAGACTAGGAAGGGATACACACCTTTGACAATGCGTTCCTTGCCGATGGAGTACGTCCTACAAGGACCTGCCGTCAGCAACAGAACCCATGCCCGGTCATGACCGGGCACATACCCGACTACTACTAGTGTCCTGCCCACTTTCTGCTGCTTCTGCTCCGTCTTGACGCCCGTCGTCGTTACCCACTGGTCCATAGTACGGTTCTGTTTCGCCTTTGCCGCATCCTCAAGCAGAGGGATCCCAGCAACAATCCGCCTCGCCAACTCTGCACACGCCACGATGACTTGGGGCTGCGGCGGGAAGCAGTACTGGTGCATGCTATATCAGCATCTTACTCAGCGGGATCATACAGCGAGTGTGGCCTACCTTGGGGTCTAGGTACGTCGTGTCAAGGTAGACGTGGTCGATGTATTTGCCGCGGATCGCAGGGTGCAGTACATGCGCGGGGGACGCACGGAAGTCGCCGCAGTGCAGGTAGCGAAAAATGCGCGACGTGCCGACGGCGGGCGACTTGTATACGCTGTCGCCCGCGTTGACCGTCTGCACTCCCTCGAACAAGAACAGACTGGAGCCCGGGCCTATGCGACGTACCGAAACTTAGCTCAGCTACCAGCGGAGGTTATGGAGAGGAGCTTACAGTGGTTTGCCTCGATGAGCGTGACCTGCACGCCGCCCGTGTCGGGGATGGTCGTTGCGATGTCAAGCGGGAGCGCGTGCACCCACTTCGGGTCGACGCTGAGCATGTGGATGATCAAGTTCGCGGTGCCCTCCGAGCAGTAGATCGGCCCGCTATTCCACGCCGCAGACAGATTTGTGTAGTGGTCCGAGTGTGCGTGTCTACAGACGTGCCATCATTGTCATCCACAGAGTCACTGAGGAACGGTAAGCCGGGCTTACGTGAGGAAGTACGCTGTGACACCTGGGATGGTCTTGTAGCGGAAGGCATCGACGGCGATAGGCATGCCCTGCATGACTTTGTAGAATGGCGCCTTCCGCCGCCCGCCGTTGCCCTTCGTCGGTCGGAAGCTACGGTCTTCTACGGCAGACGCTTCTTTCCATGCCTCGTTCTCTTTGTGTGAATTCATGATCACGGAAAACACCCCTGACTTTGAGTCTATGTGTCCCTCTTGGTCTTCCACTTTGATCTTGGAGGAACTGGGCACGGCGGGTTGGTATGAGGAAACGGGGCGGAGAGGCTCCTGCTTGATCTGGGGTGTCGGGGTTGGAAGGTCGGATTGTCTAGCAACTGGAGAGGACATTATGTCTATACAATGGTTTACATGCTCTTGTACTTTCTAGTGGACGGTGAGTAACGCGAGTACCCTCAAGGGAAAGGCATGCGCACCACATCGCTCATATTAACGAATCTTTTGTCACACAATGGACATGTTCTTACGTGCTCGGTAGTCTGTGAGGGCCCATCGCCGTCGTCCAGCGTCAGGTCGATGTCCACGGCATCCTCATCCAACGTGAGGTCAATGTCTACAGTGTCCTCCTCCTGCGCCCCAGCCGACCTGCCCAGCTCCGCTTCGTCGTCTCCTGTCCTCCACTCATCCTCGAGCACACGGACACTGTCTTCGTTATTAGATAGAATATTCGCGGTGACAGGAGGTGTGCATCCATCCAAGACAACCGAAGGTGCGGCCGGACCCTCAGGCGCATGCGTCGGGACCACTTCTTCTGCCGAATCTATAAGCAGGGATGGTGCACCGAATATAGATGGAGGATCCTTGCTTGCCAGTTCGTCCTCTTGCGTCAATAGCAAAGGGAGTCCAAACGAGCTCTCCTCAGCGGGAGCGTCGAAAATTACCATTGAGGATGCCTTGGGAAGGTCATCGTCGTCCGAGTCAATAATGATAATATCGCCTGGGTCGACGCACTTGAGGTATGTTTGCGACGTAGTGGGCTCGACTTTGACCTTCTTCGAAGGCGCACGACCGGTCTTGCCAAAGAAATCATGAAGCGTTGCCGTCTGTGGGGTAGACGTAGGAGACTTGCGCTTCTTCGCCATGATTTCTGCGCACAGCTCCGGGAGAGACACTGATAAACCAACTACAAGCTCAAGAGGAGAGAAGAAGGCCTATGCTCGTAAATTTGGGACTGCTGCTCCTGTCTCCTGTGTTCAGACGCCCGTCGCGATCACGTTATCCAAGCCAACGAGGCGGCCAATAATCACAAGCGACACGCTCATTGAGCCCGCCCTGAACTTGCCTGGCCCGTGCGCAGACGGCGGATCATACAAGTACGCGAGACAGGCACCTGCACAACTCATACTTACCTTGATGGAACGTTGCCCTTCATGTCCCGGGAGCGTTGGCCGTGGGGGTCTCTCATAGCACGGCGACCATGTCCTCAGGGGGGCCCTACGGTTTGTATGGGCTTCGGCTCATGCACCGTCTCAATATTTCCCTGTCCTGCTTCGGCCCTCGGGCTGGGCAGGCCATTTATTTTTGCCCTTTCGTGCTCCTAACCCTAACCCTGATGTGCTACTGATACTGCATTTTGTCTTGATAGGCACTGTGCAATAATGCTGGATCACAGTGCATCTTCATGTAGGTTTTCGTGCAATCTGCCAGTATATACCCTCGTTCAGGTGATATTGCCATAAACATACTTGCTTCTGATAGTCATGTACAGTTGGGTGTGTATTTTGTCTCCGTTGTACACGATCCAAATGCCGACTCAGCAAGTGCCTTTCCTGAGTTGCAGTTGAATCTACAGGGCATTCTTTGGCGACGAAGTATAAAGTATGGAAGGAAGATTATCTTTAATGAACTCGACCACAGCATCTGGTCCCTTCTCCACCTGGAGCCCAGTAGGAATCTTGAATGTCCTAATGCCCGGGATGGCCTCTTCGGCAATCTGGACGATCTCCTGATGTGCAATGGTGAGTCTCCTCACTCACAGTGAATATGCAACACTTACTTGCTGTTGCTCCGGAGTCCACATTGATGCCACGAACTGCATGCATCATTGTTAAGTTGGGTAAATTAGTCGGAGAGATACTCAGTCATACCATGACATCAGGGCGCTCTCGTTCGAGTGTAGGCAAAACCTCCTCTATCTCTGCGATTAACCGCGTCATTCTGATACCGCCTAGACAAGGAAGCACTCCCGGACGCACTCTCTGCATTTGCTACGTAGTGGATCGTCCATCGATCCTTTACGTCTTCGACAATACGTCCGATGAGGCGCTTCGCGCGCTCTGGGACGGTGTTCACCGATATGAGCTTGTAGACAGGGGGCATGGTTGCTGCTGTAAGGAAGTAGCACTGGACACGGGTAGTGCGACTGACCGACCCGCTGCAGATAAACGATGCTTACTCTCGGATTCTCACAGAACCCGTGATGGACTACAATAGCGGGCCAAACCCCCGGTCATCGTTCGTACTCTCGGGAGCTGTACTAGCACGAAAGGCGTGATTGGTATCCAGAATGCATTGGTATCAAAGGTCATACAGTGTCGTCTCGTCGTACAGGATACCGACCGGCAGCTCCTACATTATAACAACATCGCGTCAGATAGTCCGAAGTCCCGAAGATAGGCGAATTGTTCACTGCCCCCCAAACGGACGGAACGGCAACACGGGCGTAGGGCGTACTCGCACGATCGGTGCAGTCACTGCGTCCGCCGTTGCAGTGACGATGTAGCTGTCCCATGCCGCAATCGTCGCCGACGGGAACGTGTACGTGGACTGCGTCGTGCCTGAACCAATGAAGATGCCCGACTGCCCCGGGAGGACGCCCACGGCGAGCGATGAGACCGCACCGCCGACGACAGTCGCACGCCCACTGCTTGTGGTCACCAGCCCAGTCTGGTTGTCGCCGAGCACGAACTCACGCAGGAAAGTCTGCGCGTGCGCGGGCTGGTCCAGTGCGACGAGGTGTCCCGCGTCTTTAAAGAGCAGGTAGGTCCAGTTGCGCTCTTGGTGTACGATGCCGGCGAAGCTTCCGTCGTCCGCGTACCAGGGCGTGGCGGGTGGCTCGGTGAAGCCTTGGATGCCGCCGAAGGTCGTGTTCTGTGCAGCATGGCGTTAGTCTGTGGCAGCTGGGGTAGAGATCTATGACCGTACCTGGATGACCACTACAGTGACATCAGTATTATATATAGCAATGTGAACGGAATGATCTGCCTACTCACCTTCCGTGCTACGATGGGAGATCAGTGAATCATCATTGCCGGAATAGAGGATGATCTTCACGCCCCGCTGCGATGCATTCGCTGCTAGTTCGCTCAAGAATGCCATAGGCCTTTGATACAGTCAGTCAGAGGAAACGATATTTAATCTGTTAAATGACTCACTCAATGCCTGAAAGCGAGTGTTAGGCACGTTAGGGCTTGCTCGAAATCAACGGGGAGATACTCACTTGGATCCTGCCAGTAATCGGCTTCGGTGCCACCTGCAGTGCGCCGATGGTCAGTCCTCGAAGTTTAAGGAAAATCCAAAAGTGTGCAAAACACACCCAGGAAGTAGTATTCCTGTTCGCCGACCCACGGTTTACTCGTGGGCGCGTGAAGGGCGGAAACCGCACTAGGATCTGCGGGGCATTGTAGGCAGTCAGCGACAGCGGGTTGAGGAGGGAAAGTCATGGCTTACCATTGAAGAAGACGCTACCGTCTAATGGTATCTCTGGGTTCAACGCATCGGGTATACTGTAATACTGGATAACGGTATTGTTGGAACATGAACTTAAGTATACCGTGGAACGGACGTACGTCAAAGCCAGACATTTCTTCGGTAGCGGGGTCAATAGAACCGTACACATCTGTCCGGTACAACCTGTCAGTCAAAGAAGTAGTAAATGCGTCGCCGGACTCACTCCAAGGATATGTGTAGTTGAGGGCGTAGTCGATCATCTCGTCGTATATGAAGCAACCATACCACGGGTCAATCGTACCGTTCGCCCGACCGACGAGGTCGCGCTTCGCGAGTTCCCTGCGGGCGTGGTTCGGCCTGTCCCGCGCCACCAGGCTACGCGTCCCGTAACGGCTCATGCCTTCCCTGAATAGCGCCTTCTTCGAGGAGAGTGAGGCACTCTTCTTGGCGTACACGAGATCGCTGCGACTGGTGCTGTTTGGGTACACGAGCTGGATGTCGGGGAAGTGGCCGTCTTGCGGGTATGTGAGGTTGAGGTCGTAGCCACACAAGTGTTCTCTAAAATAGGTATCGTGTCAGGATATGAACACCAGGATCAGTGAATGCGACATACTGTTGCCTGAACCACTCGAACACTTCGGGATCGTAGCCGATAAGCTGGGGATATGTCTGGAGCACAGTCGTCTACAACTGTGGTTAGATTGAGAGTGCACACCAGTGGTTTCGAGCACACGTACCACTGGAAGATGTTCGTAGACGGCCTCGGAGCCGACAGTGCCGTCACCAATGGCGATCTTCGCAAGGTTGACTGGTGGGTCCGCCATGCCGAAGTACGCCTTCGTAATGTAGGGCTTGAATGAGATGTGAGCATCGATGTTCACCGATCATGTATAAATGTGCCTACGATATACGTCCCTGCGTAACTCTCGCCTGTGAGGTGGAGTGGTCGTGTCTTCAAGCTGGGGAATACTTTGACGAGATTGTCAAGGAAGCCCATCTATGACATCCAGTTAGCCGCTGTACGGTCATACAACGCATATCACTCACGAAGTCAGACGCCATTTGGTCCTCATCGTAAACTGCATGTAGTGTGAGCGAACATGTAACATAACATGTTGAGCCAACGCGCTCACCCCATCCATCCGCGTCCGCGGTGGCCCAGCCAACTCCTCTACATGTTCGTCAGCTCAGGATCATAGATACGGAGAATGCATCATACACTGGCTGGTCTATCCAAAGGTAGTCCGCGAGAGCACTGAAACTGTACTCATTTTCGTAGGCGGAAAAATTGGGCGCTATGTGTACTGGCCCGTTCTGTCCCCATGCATTGTTCAGCGAAGATCTATATGGGAGCCAACACTACCACCAACCTCGTATAGAAGTCCGAGGGTACTCGCTGCCCCTGGCCTGAGTCAAACGGTCAACGATGAGGGTGACAAGACGGTCACGTGTCAAGTATGCGCACCCGCCGTTAAGCCAGATACCCCACGGTTCATCGCTCTCGCTAGCATTTGCTGTCAAAGAGCCGTTCGTCGCTTCAAATCCCCAGAAAAAGAGCGTGTTGTTCGGGTGGCCCTCCCGTTGCACGCCGATGTTGCCTGCGAAACTACGCCCGAGTGGCCACGTTACATTCGGCAAAGGTTCGGTGACCTCGAAGTCTACAGCATACCAACCGGCGTCAGAGGCAATCAATCGACATTGCAAACGACGGGAGACAACTGACAACTCTGCCAAGACGTGTCATAGTCGCCCTCTGGCATGCCCGGGTACGCCTGCGGCCAGCTGCTCGTTGTGGGAGCCTGACCAGCCGCGAGTCGCAGGGTGGCAGCAGCCACCAAGGCGAAGAGCGACAACGGGAGCGAGCCTCCGAGGGTCATGTCGTCAGTTAATGGTACTGTGGGCTTGTAGACATACCTCCAGGAGCTGCGTTCTTATATACGTTGCGGAGCCGAGTGGTCAGCCGCCGGTCACGATCTGAACGGAGGCTGCCCTCCTGGGAGCAGACAAGCTGCCACGAGCCATCCTCCGTATGGATCCAATCTGGCAGTAAGTAATACGTATCCAAGGCCCAACCCCGGAGAACATGGGATGCGAAGATGACCGATGTCTATTATCGGCACTACGACAATAGTGGAGACAAAAGTGAGGGAAACGGCAGACAATAGGAAGACACGTACTCAGGGAGACCACATTGCCCACGCTCTATGATGGGCGCACGCACTTATGAAATACCAGTCAGAACCGCAAGCGCTGTAAAGCCTACCTTCACCTTATGCGACGGCTCTTGTCCCGAGCAGCATGTAATCCGAGTCATTGACCGGTTCACCGAGGCGCTCGTCGTCTCGAGACACCACGGAACTGGCACGATGACAGCTTTCAACAACCTCCGGCGTATGAAGAATGTATAATAATGAATAGCAAGGTATGTGTGCTCATCATGAAAATATAATGTCTGACCAAGATAAAACACATCAGGCCGAGTACTCGAGCTTGCCTGGAGGGGAAGCAGTTAACACAGTAGGTCCAGAGCCGCACACTCAGGCACTCACTCTCGTGCTTCTTCGCCTCGCCGACCTTACGGGCGGCCTTTGTGAGATCCTCCTGTGTAATATACTCTCTGCAAGACAATTATGAGGCGCGCGGCACGACGACATATAATTATGGAACACTGACCGATCATCCCGAATAGCAAACATGCCAGCCTCCGTTACTACATTTCGCAGGTCGGCGCCGTTAAAGCCGTCTGAGAGCTACCAGACCGTGGGTGTCATGCGCGAAGAGCGTCACCAGTGCTTATAGAGAACGAACCTTGACAATAGCCTCATAGTCAATCTCGCCGCCTTTGTTCACAGGTGCGGAATGTATCTTGAGGATTTCTAGTCGCGCCTGCTCGTTGGGCAGGGGGATCTCGATCTTCCGGTCTAGCCGTCCGGGTCGGAGAAGTGCGGGGTCGAGAGTGTCCGGCCGATTTGTCGCCATGATGAGCTTCGTCTGTCCCAACGCATCGAAACCGTCCATTTGGTTCAGCAGCTGGTTGTGGGGATAAATATAAGCACAATACGCGTGTGCTCAGAAGGGATTCGACAGACCTCCATCAAGGTACGCTGAATTTCACGGTCGGCACTGGTTCCCTCCGAGAAACGACGTCCCCCAATGGCGTCGATTTCGTCCATGAAGATGACACATGGCTCGTTCTCGCGTGCGTACCCGAACATCTCCCGGACAACTCTTGCTGACTCGCCGATGTACTTGTCAACAATTGCTGACGACACGACTTTCAGGAACTTGGTGTTGAGTGTTGCGGCAACAGCACGCGCAAGCAACGTCTTTCCTGTCCCTGGTGGTCCATATAGAAGGACGCCCTTCGGCGGCTTGATACCAACTCGGCCGAAGAGTTCTGGGTTGAGTAGTGGAAGCTCGATTACCTGAAAACATGTGGCGTGTGTTATGTTGTTCTCGTCTCGACGGGGCCGCGAACGCGACGTACCTCACGGAGTTCCCGCACTTGGTCGCCCAGACCACCTATACCAGCGAAAGATGCTCCTCCGGGATCCTCCAGACTCATCTTGTATACTGCAGGGTCAACTTCGCGGGGAAGTATCCGCATGATAGTGAGAGTTGTCATGTCCAAGCTGACACGCGTGCCCGCCTTGAGCTTCGCGACAGGTAATGTTGGGCGATATGACACGACGTAACGAGGCCCTGAGGAGGCCTTCACAATAACTGCGGGATGCTCAGCCACTCGAGTTGGGTAAGCGGGATTTACGACCCACATCGCTCATCGTCTAGCTGCTTCATAACTTCGCCGATAATCTGTCCGACCGACTGGACGGCCTTGATGTTATCCTCCGTCTTCTCATAGTCCTTCTCGAGATCCTTCAGAGCAAATCGCACTGGGGAACAGGTAAGTGACCTGTAGCACTGAACACGCGAACACTCACGGTTCTTGAGACTCTGGCTGCTCTGTTCGTGTTGCCGCATTTTCTGTACCCTTGCGTCAGTTCGCGCATAACTGAGGAGGGTCTCGTGCTACAGACCTCGCGGTAGCCTGTGAGAGCGTCCTGTCTGCGCTGGTCCATACCGCTAGACGTCGACGGTTGTGGTGTGGCCATCGTTGTGGATAGGGGAGGGATGCGGGGAGGAAGGCGGAGTGAGGGCAGCAAGAGCAAGACGCGACGCGCGTCGTTCACGCGTGGGCGTCTCCTGACGTAGCCGCTCGCGTGTGGGCGCCTGTTGCGGGGCGATCGACCTTGACACAGCTCCGCGTCGGTGAGCCCGCCGCCGTCCAGCCACCCCGCGTTTCCTGTCCCCGAACGGTCATGACCTCCCTCCTCACCACTGTCCGCTCTAGTAGGTGTCTCTCAAGTCACCCATGTCATGGATGCACCCTAAATGCCGCTCTTACAGGGTTCTTGAATGCGATTAGATCCGTGAACCCGCCCGGACGATGGAAGATATTGGTCGTGGACGAGCACTCCCAGCAACTGCTCGGGTCTGTCCTGAAGCAATTCGATATCCTGGAGGAGAATGTCACGCGTATGTCTCAGTCCGGTAGTATGTTTTTGTCAAACCGACCGTTGTCTACCCTCACAGTGATTGAATCGATCACGAATTATCGTGAACCTCAGCCTGGCTTCGAGGCTATGTACCTGGTCATGTCGACGTCGCAAAATGTCGACAGGATCATCCGTGACTTCTCGGATGGGAGTCAGCAGTATGCTGCTGCACATCTCTTCTTCGTCGACGGTATGGTGCCGCCACCTTCTGTGCGCGTAAAGGCTGACAGCACCCTCTAGGTCTGGACGAGCAGTTGTTCGAACGCTTGACATCATCCGCTGCTGAGCCATTCCTTAAGACCCTGCAAGAACTCTTCATCAACTTCTGGGGTATGTTCACGCGACCTCTCGGGTGCATGTCGTCCCACTGACTGATACCTCCTAGCCATCGAGTCCCAGGCATTCTCACTCAAGCTCCCCGGAGCATTCTTCAATATATACAGTCCACCACGCAGTGAGTCTGCTTTCCAGACAGCTCGTGAGCGCCTAGAAGAGGAGTTGCGTCTTGTCAGCAAAATGGTGCGTTCTACGTACCTGACGTTGCCCTGTGCTAAACTTCCTTTCTCCTAGTTAGTCAACGTTTGCGTTTCACTACACGAATATCCTTACATCCGCTACTACTTTCCTACTCATCATCCACCCCTGGGTGCCTTCAAGCCGCACGAGACAACCAGGGCACCTCCTCCTCCTGAGAACAGCGGCCGCTGGCGTACGCAGTTGGCTCGTGGTGAAGCCGCCCGTGCGTATGAGGTCGCGGACACCGACTTCGTAACCAAAGTGCTTGCATTCATGGTGCAGAAGGACTTGGACGAATACAAGAAGGCAAATCCTGAGTGGCCTGTAAGTGCGGCAGTCCCTTGTCTAATCCGCGCGTAGCCCTGAACTCGGAATAGAAAGCATCCGACCCTCCTCGACCACGCGCAACCATGATCATCACTGACCGTGCGATGGACACGCTTGCGCCCTTCATTCATGAGTTCACCTATCAGGCCATGGCCAATGACCTACTACCAATCGACGAAGGCACAAAATACGGGTATGTGCGGCACATCTCTGACATTGACACGGTCTCATGGTTCGACCTAGATACAAGTTCCAGGGAGCAGCAGGCCAGTTCGAGGACAAGGTCGCAGTTCTTTCAGATGCGGACAATGTATGGACAGAATTGCGGCATATGCACATGAGGGAGGCCATCGACAAGCTCATGGCAGACTTCAACCGGTTCATGCAAGATAATGCGGGTATGAAGGGGTAAGTACGAGTGTTTTCCGCGTATTGACTAAGCTGACAGAGAGTGCAGTGATGGTGCAGCAAGTCTCAACGACATGAAGGACATGCTTGCCAATTTGCCACAATACCAGGAGCAGCGCGAGAAGGTAGAGAACACGCAAATGGTCTACTATAGCAAGCTGACTTGTCCAGTTCTCTTTACATCTCAACATGGCGCAGGAGTGTATGGCTCTCTTTGAGAGCGCCAAGCTGACAAATGTTGCGACGGTAGAACAGGTACGCCTCATCACGCCTCACCTCCGTACCGTTACGAGACCTTGATGCTCGTAGAATTGCGCGACGGGGTTGACCCCGGAAGGCAAGACGCCCAAGACGCTGGTGGAACAGATGGTACCGCTGCTGGACAGCCGGGAGGTCATGTACGTCCGTCGCTCCTGTCACATGTTGGTCAGGCCTTACAGTCGATTCTTAGTAACGCCAACAAAGTGCGCATGATCGCCCTGTACATACAGTATCGCGACGGCGTGCCCGACGAGGACCGGCGCAGACTGTACCAGCACGCTAGGCTATCCATGGCAGAGCAAGATGCTGTAAACGCTCTTTTACACTTCGGTGTGCGTGTTACCAAGGTAAGAGGTCTGCTGTCTTGGTGGATCATAGCCACTCAGCCTAGACACAGGGACCTGGGGATAAAGACACCAGGAAGAGGCTCAGACACAAGTCGAATCAAGACGACGAGTATGAACTGTCGCGTTTCAAGCCGCTGTTGCAGACTGTCCTTGAGGTCAGTGATCCAGGCCATTTCAATCTTCATGACCGTTAATGGCGATACAGGAACACATCAGGGACCGTCTGGACCAGACCCTGTTCCCCTACGTGAAAGACGCACCGGTGGCCGCTCCCATCTCGTCGGGCATGCGCTCACCTCCCCCAATCGCACCCGCAACATCCCTCCGCAGCGCGAAGCCGAGCTGGCACCGAGGCCCGAAGGCTGCGAATGCCCGCGAGGAGGTCCGGCAGCGTGTCATTGTCTTTATGGCAGGTGGTATGACCTACTCTGAGATGCGTGAAGTGTATTTGCTATCAAAGGCACTAAACAAGGACATCATTATCGGTGAGCTCACCATCGGCCTCTCATGGACAACCCCGTCTCACGATCCCCTAGGGTCAACACATACACTCACCCCTGGGCAGTTCGTCGACGATCTTAAGGTCCTCGACCTCGGCGGCATTGGCTCGAAGGCGATCCCGAATGGTCTCGGCGAGAGCAAGGGCCGGCGGCCACTGCAAGAAGCCTATGATGAGAAGTACTACACGCGCGATGCGCCCCGGCCTCAGCGGCAGGCAGCCCCGCCGACGCAAACCCGCGATGAGAAGGGTCGCCTGCACAGGCCGTCGATACCCTCCTTCGCGGGCTCGACGATGTCCGTGAACAGCACGAGCAGCAAGAGCGAGGGAAAGAAGAAGCGTGGGCTGTTCCACTTTTAATTCCTGATTTTCAAGTCGTCACGCGTTTGGTTCTTGCTGCCGTCGGTTGTTCGCGGTCTTGCGTTGACGTTGCATGCATGCAAGTATGGACAATGCTGAATCGATAACCTTATTCGATGTTCCCCGCCCACATAGTGTAAGACATACGCCTCATATACCATGGATCTGTTCGAAGTAGTAATGCGAGTAAGAGGGACTCGAAATACATGTAGTCGTCAATTGATGTAGGCACCTACAGGAATGCCGTCGATCACTGGCGAGGCTACTCCCATGTCTAGGAAGACCCGTCAATGATATGACTGGAACTATCTTGGAGTTGCATACGAAGTCGGTGAACCAAGTTGGCAGTGACCATGTGATCAATGAATGCCGCGTGGGTATTGTACAGGGCGATACAACTAGAAGCGCAGGGTCCATAGCACCAATGGTAGCGTCCATACAAGCTAGCTGTCTCTAAACGTGTCAAACGCAGAGTGCCAGCAAAAACCCATTAAATTACATCAGGCTCCAGACAGCGTCCACGACGACGGAAAGGGTGGGCTGGACGATTACATGCTTCCGCGACGTGCACGATCGGAGGCCGGGTCGGGGTGCAGTGCAGTACTGCCGCTGTGTTCCGTAAGCACGATTGTGGACGGCGGCGCGCTATGTGTGGTTGGAGGCTCGTACAGAGCGTGCGATCTCCCCGGCATGGCGTAGGGTTCTGACAGGTACACCGGCTCTGTATAGTATGAGGAGCCAGTGAGTTTCATGGTGCCATCTCGGTGTGACGGAGACACTGACGATGATCGTGTCCTGACGGCGTCATTTGGCGGACGTTATGCTGCATTGATCCTCCATGTGCTGGGAACGCGGTGCCGGGGAATTGCTGTGTTGTGGGAACCACGGAAGGATGCGTACTGGCGGATGGGTGGGACGGGTGGAAGCTAGTATGTGGATAGTCTGTGTTGAATAGAGGGCTCGCCTGAGTGTGATACGTTACAGCAGTGGGCGCATCATCTGACCACTGATACGGCGCCCACTGCGAAGGCCCCGCGACAGTCTGCCCCCCGTAAAATGAGGGTGACGATGGGTACGACATACCCCATACTCGCTGAGGATAGGCCGCCATCATCCCATCGTACACCGTGTACTCAAGCTGCCCTTCGGCGCCGTAGCTGTAGCTGTAAGGGGTGGATTGATGAGTCGGGCTTTGCTCTGCATAAGGAGCAAAATCAGGGGAGGTGTTGGGTATATTCCGGAGATGAGGCAATATTTGCTGGGTTATATTGGTGGATGTATATGATGTCTGCGTAGTCGATGGATAGTTATATGAGTAAGAGGCGCCCGAACTTGAGGTCCCGTATGCGTCGAGTCCAAGGGCGTCGGGCCACTGTTGTGCGTCATCAGCGACAGGCTCCGTAAGATTGTACCCAGCAGGCATGTTGACCACTGGCGCAGGATACGGGCCAACCGCTGCCAGGGTCGACATGAAGACGTGATATGCGGTATTGGATTGTCACTTACCTTGAGTCACCGATGCGGATGATGCTCCAAACCAGGGAACGCCCGGGGGCTCCTGCACCTGTGGGGGAGCTGCTGGTGCTCTGTTTGCCACATGGTAGGGGTGAAATCTGCCATGCCTCTGTGGTTGGTTGAGAGGAGACTGATATAATTGGGCGACAGGATTCTGCGAGTCAGGACAATGATATTGGGGTTGTACAATCGTATCTTGTCGTATAGGATCCTGATGAATGGGGGGGATTTGCTGGCGAAGGGGAGACGGGTGTTGACGGGTGGGTGAATTGTCTTGGCTAAGGGTAGGATACGACGTGTCAATGGAAGGGCTGAATTGCTCGCGAAGTGGGGACGGGCCGGGGCCAGCAGACGAATGGCCGGCCAGCGCTGTCGCCTGAAGGGAATGCGGGAGACACAGACCCAGATGCACTCGGCCCGGCGGAGCGACACTTGCGTCGACTCCTCAGCACGCGGCTTGGCCTAGACGACGAGGAGGAATCGGAACCAGAGGGAGCTGACGGGGATGCAGGGTTTGCATCGTCACTAGGACGAGAAAAATCGAGTTCAGACGACACGCTTGTAGGCGCAGAGTCTGGCCCGCCCTTCAGCGTACCGAAAGGCCGCTTCTTCCATGTCACATACTAAGTTAACAAATGAAGCAGTTGTTAAACGGCTCAATGACAATGATACCATCACGCACCCCTGCTGAATCCGGAATGCGCTTGGGTAGGCGCCGGCGACCATCATCATCCGGCTGCCTGTCATCGCCGTTGTTGCGGGAGCGCTTCTTCCTGGGCATCGCGATGCGTTTCTTCTGGCGGGGTGGGACTTGGACGATATCAGACGTATGCATCTTTATACTGTGGCACCTGTGCTAGTACGGCATAGCAGGATGGAATGAGCCACTGAATAGCACTGCTGCCGCACTGCCAGAGTGCGCTGCTACCACATTCGGCGGGGCGGGGGGCGTAAAAGGCACAAACTGACATCTCCGAGACGGTTAGGTTCCAGACTTCGGCACAGCATTGTGGTTTGGGATCATCTCAACAGCAAGGTCACGTCTCGCCGAGTGCCCTCCTCGCCATTTGTGACCCGCATTTCCCAGGTGCGGTGGTTCCGTTCGCAGATGCGCATGCAAGACGCACTTCACAACCAGCCATATGAAATGAGGCTTCGCATTGGCCGCTACATCTAGAAAAGGCAAGGGGAGTACTCAGTACTTGCTATGCTGAGGGGCCGAATATAGATAGAGACCTCGCACAAACCATGACATCCCAGCATGTTTGGCAAAGTAAATAGGAAGCAACCTTCATGGTGTGCTGTACTAGGCAGTGGCGGACACAACGAACGGCTCCGGTGTTACGTTCATGAGCGTGACGGTGTAGCCTACAAACGTCCATTCGCTGTTGGTGGCCAGCACTGCATTGTTGGTAGGCGCGCTGCACTCGCGCTCCGTGCCTCCTCGTGGTCCACTGCGCCCGATCAAGTCAGATGAGTGTTATGACGCTTCCGTTCTGTGTACCGAATGAACCCAGTGAGTGCAAGGAATGATGACAAGCACATTGAACTTGAAGTCTCGTTCCCGAAGTTCTCAGCTGGTACTTGTTGTGTCATCCTCTTGTAGCGACTGAATAGTAAAAATAATGCTTACAGATCTCGGTTGCTAACCCGACGCTACGGTTGTGTGGATCTCATAAGTACTTAGCGTTCTCCGCCGCTGGAACGGACGGGTACCGTTACGTAGGCTATCAACAGCTCAAGCGCCGACGCGATATCGCCGACGTCCGAGATTGAAGCCGGCCAATCCTGTGCGCAGACATAAGCAATGACATTACCATAGACACCCTTCGACAGGTCCATTAACGATTGATCATTGCGAGGTAGGCCAGAGGATGCGTGGAAGCTGCCTGAACTCAGATTTGGAGTTGGACAAGCATCGCTGACTAGTGCGCTCTACAAGGGGAGACGAGTGTAGACTCATAGCAGTGCAGAGCACAGAGGTTGGCAACGGCGATCCACACGATAGGAAGATGCGCCACGCAATTCACGGTCGGCGTGGGATCGAGGAATACAAATCGACTTTGGCAGGCAAAGCCGCATCAATCAATACTGCTTTTGGTGTATGCTTCATCGGCGTGTTCGGGGATTTTAGGTGTGTTGTTCGTCAGGTCGCTGCCCGCCGACGTTTTGCTGTATATTTTCGAAGGGCTGGTATGGGCGAAAATCTGGTGCAACAGGTCGCAGTGAGGACAGCTGCGCAGCGAGTCCACAAAGGCACGTCTCTCTGGGCATACAATCCTCGGCAAAAAAAATAGACAACGCCTCGTGCACGAGGGAATTGAACGTGGTCTCTTGATGCTGGGAAAGTTGTCAGAGAAAGCAAAGCAATCGCCTTTGACGCGTCAAAGTCGGTTGGTTGAGCGCGATCGGGTCTAACGTTGACATAGGCTTGTTGGAACTCACCCGTTGTTTTTTTGCGGGGAACCGTTAATATCGACGCAAGGGCGACGTTCGCCACGAAGCTCGCTGATCGTGGCGCTTGGAAGATGCACCATTGCCGCATAGACAGTTTACCACACCTAAATAGATAGACAGAGATAGACACGCTTGTCAGAAGAAGCGGGAATGATGTCACCATTCGCACTTACTTACCCCGCGCCGTTTATCAGTCTGTGTGCACGAGGAGATTCGATACGCACTGACAAATCTTGTGCCAATCCTACTACGTCCGCATACCTAGTGGCGTGATTGAACAGCCGTAGAGACCATCTACAAATCACAAGATACCTATGAGCAGCATGAACAAGGTCAAGGCCGCGCAGCGTGAACGAAGACGGGTCAGCAGACGGTTTGGCCATAGCAAGGAGTTGATTTCCGCGGGCCGACGAGCAAATTGATACTTGCGTGTAGAACTCTTGGTGGGAATCGCTGGCCTGTATGTGAACGAGCTGCGGAATAGATGTAGTTGCGGTCGAAGGAGAGTAAATGCGTGATTTTTGGCCGCGGAGGGATAAGCCCGTAATAGCTATTTGGCGCAGGCGTCTAAGCACCTTCGCTCCCGTTGTCTCGTACAACGAGCACGCTCTGCTGCTCGACCTGGTCCTCGCTCAGCTCGCAATCTGTCGCGATGGACAGACCACTTGGCCCTCGACAACCCGACAAACGCAACGCCGCGTACGAATCCATCTTCGGCCGTCCGAGTGTTGGTCATCACCAATTAAACTCTCATCCCGGACACTTTCCTCAGTACCAGCAGAGTCCCCCCCCAAATGGTCCGCCGAACGCCTATTACCCCCAGCAGTATCCGCACTACGCGGAGAGAAGGACGTCGGGATCATCGCATGCTCAATCCATTAATTACCAACAGCAACCCGCCCCACCCTCGACCTACCGGCAGTCCTACCTTCCTCCTCCACCGCAGGGCTACTCACCTTACCAACAACCTCCCCCAAACTATACGCAGAGCAACACCTTAGCTGCACCATCCATAATTAGCCGTGCTAGATCCTTGGCCAGCTCTCCCGGGGTGATCGCGCCGCCTCCCGAAGAACCTCCAGATCTCAGTCTTGAGGCATTGACACGAGCGGGCCTCACGCCTGCGCAGGCATACCAGGCGCAGGTGTACGCAAATGGCCCCAAAGGTGGCCAGCAGCAATCGCCGACTCGCCATCCCCAGATGCCCGTCCTTGGCGTCATTGAAACCGACGACGGGAGGTTGGGCATAGATTTTGTAACAGAGGCGGGCACCCCAAGTGATATGGGCACCGAGGAGAGTAACGGTGAGCCTACGGTATCTCGACATCGCTCCAAGGCCAACAGCGTCCGTTCACGTCGCTCAGCCGCCTCGTCGCATTACACGAGCCCTGAGGTCACCGCCTTCCCAACTGCGTCCTCATCGCGACCATACCCTCTCCAACTAAACACTGTTGTACCTCCAGGCCAGAAAACTGGCTCTCCGGCTTCGTCGACCATGATTGATGCCTCCGGTACGCTCAACGGGCGCCGCTCATCCGAGTCGTCCAGGACACTTCCAGGTCCGGCTTTCCGCAAGGATCATTTTGGTCAAGATCGCTCACGCTCTATGTCAGCGACCATGACGCCTCAATTCCGCGCGATGCTCGAGTCCGGCCGAGTACCGCGTCCGCCGATACCGCCAGCCCTCAGTGGACGCGACTCGCCTGCAGCGAAGCCGCAACGTTCCCGCACGCCCATTGTCTATCCTGCGCTCCTGTCGCGCATCGCAGAGGCCTTCAAAGCACGGATTGTATTGCAGGATCGTGTGAAGGATGGGCTCACGTATAAAGACGCGTTTGATGGGCGCGAGGCCGTAGACAAGATCGCGTATATTATCAAGACTACCGACCGGAACCTCGCACTCCTCCTTGGCCGCGCGTTGGACGCGCAGAAGTTCTTCCACGCGGTTACGTACGATCACCGCCTGCGTGATTCCGCAAACGACCTGTATCAATTCCGGACGAAGCTTCCCAGTCCCTTCGTGAGCGGCGAATTGGTTAATGTCGAAGACGAGGCCGAGAGGATCACGAAGGCTCTTGGCAGGCCACTGATCAATGACGGCGGAGAAGTCCCAGTTCCTAAGGAAAGCCCGTCACCCACAACCGAATCTGACGCCGAGAAGACGTTTAAAGACGGCTCGCGGCCCAGCTCGCCTTCCCCACCAGATTCCGTAACATCGCCTGCGTCCCGGCCACGCAGGGGTTCAATCGTATCCGACGACGTCCCCTTGCCGTCTGGCGTGTTCACCCTCCTTACTGATTGCTACTCCCCGACATGTTCGCGCGACCAGCTCTGTTACTCGATCGCCTGTCCACGGCGGTTGGAGCAGCAAGCTCGTCTCAACATGAAGCCCCAGCCTGGGCTCAAGAAACAGATCAGCCGAGAGAGTCTGGGTGACCTCGTTGTGCGTGCCAGCGTTCCGGTCTTCATGGCTGGTGTTCTGACGTGTCTGTTCAGGAGCCTGGCACGCTCTGGATTCACACTGTACCACAAGAGGTGGTCAACAGTGTATCGGACCTCGAGAAGAAACGCCAGGAGGCCATTAACGAGGTTATATACACGGAACGCGACTTCGTGCGGGACATGGAGTATCTGCGTGACGTGAGTGTTTACAGAGCTAAACGGCTGTGTGCGTGCGCTAACCAAGGTACCGCATAGCTCTGGATGAAGCCTCTGCAGGAGTCCGATATCATCCCCGAACCTCGACGCTCGGACTTCCTGGAGCAGGTCTTCTGGAACATCAACGACATCATCGCAGTGAACACGAGACTACGAGACGCTCTCAACAAGCGCCAGAAGTCGTATGCCGTCGTCGAGCAGATAGGAGACGTGCTCCTGGAGGCGGTGCCGCACTTCGCCCCGTTCGTGTCGTACGGTGCCCACCAACTTTACGGCAAGTACGAGTTTGAGAAGGAGAAGAGCTCAAACCCAGCGTTCGCGCAGTTCGTCGAGGTATGATTTATCGCTGCGTATAACCCGTTCTACGTTGATGATCTCTTCGTGGCATTCTAGCAAGTAGAGCGACGACCAGAGTCTCGCAAGCTGGAACTGAATGGGTATTTGACGAAGCCAACTACTCGGCTTGCTCGATATCCTCTGCTTTTGGGAGCAGTCCTCAAGCACACGTCAGACGACAGTCCGGACAAGGCTGTCTTACCAAAGGTTATTGAGATTGTCCGAGGTTTCCTACAGGCCGTCAACCACGAGACCGGAAAGGCAGAGAACCGGTTCAACCTCTTGCAGCTTGACCAACAGTTAGTCTTCCGGCCCGGAGAGGAAGTTGTAAGTCGCACCCTGGAGATAACTGGTTTGTCTCTCATCGTGTGTTGTAGGATCTTCGGCTCAAGGAGGAGGGTCGCGAACTCATCTACAAGGGTGCACTCAAGAAGCAGGGCGATAGCTCTGAGCTTCAAGTATTCCTCTTCGACCATGCTTTACTTATGGTGAAGCCTAAGAGTAAGGTGGAGCAGTATAAAGTCTACCGCAGGGTACGTCTATTGTCCACCATGGATGCAGAGGGAGGGTTACCATCTCTGACGGAGGATTCCAGCCGATACCCCTTGAGCTACTCCTCGTCTCTGCACCCGATGAATTCCCCTCAGGGAAACCGAAGGACAAGGAGAAGCTGAAGTTGCTCAAGAACTCTCCGCATGCGCCGGCGGTCGCCGTAAAGGAGAGCAAGGGCGGGTTCTCGATCACCTTTGTGCACCTGGGCCGGAAGTGCTACCAGATGACGCTGTGGGCTAGCACATACGTCAGCCAGCGGAAATGGGTCGAGAACATACAGAAGCAGCAGGACCTGATGCACGAGCGGAGTACGGTCTTCGAGACCGTCACGCTCTGCGAGGGCTTCTTCATCGGCCCCAACAGCGTGAACTGCGCAGCCCCTTTCAGTGAGTGCTGGGTGTATCCTGACTACAGGGTCAGTCGCTGAGTGTATTGGGCGATAGGCAATGGGAAGCGAGCCGTCTATGGCACGGACGATGGCATCTACATCTCTAACCTTTGGGAGCGGAGAGAGCCTCTGCGAGTTCTGGCACTGAAAGATGTCTCACAAGTAGATGTCCTTGAGGACTACCAGCTCTTGGTCGTCTTGTCTGGTATGTATCTCATCGGGGTTTGCGCGTTGTCTGATAAGCTCACCGTACTCGCATCAGAGCGACAAGTCATTACTTTCCCGCTGGACGCTCTGGACCCGATGGATCCTCTTGCAGGACTGAAGCGTGGCAAGCGGATAGCATCCCACATCTCGTTCTTCAAGGCGGGCGTTTGCTTAGGCAAAACCCTTGTCTGCGTTGTCAAGGCGAGCCCGCTATCGAGCACGATCAAGACTTTGGAGCCGATTGACCAGAACGTCCGCGGGCGTAGCAAGCCGACGTTCAAGAAGCTGCTCCAGGGCGGGAACGACACGCTTCGCGTGTTCAAGGCATGTCTTTGTGTTGCGCTCCAAATGAATGTGCCGCTGACGCCTTGACCTTCGTCAGGAATTCTATATCCCCGTGCAGTCGAGTTCGATCCATTTCCTCAAGACGAAGCTGTGCGTCGGCTGTACAAACGGCTTCGAGATCGTGGATCTCGAGACACTGGACACACAGGGCTTGCTCGACCCGTCAGACCAATCACTGGATTTTGTGCGCAAGCGGGAAGGCCTGCGTCCCCTCGCGATCTACCGGATAGATAGCGAGTTCTTGTTGTGCTACGATGGTAAGCGTAGATGTGAAGAGTTTGGGGGTATAGTGACTGATTGTGGGGTGTTAGAATTTGCGTTCTACGTGAACAGAACTGGGTGGAGATCACGGAAAGACTTTATGGTCTACTGGGAGGGCTATCCCACTGCTTTTGGTGAGCGCTTGCATGTTCATGATTACCATCCGTACGCTGACATTTAGTAGCACTCCATTATCCTTATGTCCTCGCCTTCGAGCCGACCTTCGTTGAGATCCGGCATGTGGAGACCGGTGCGATGTCGCAAATAATACAAGGCAACAACCTCCGTCTCCTCTTCGCCGACACTCCTCCCTCAACGACCCACTCCGCCTCGCAATACCCACAGCAAAATCCGTATCAGCAGGGCTACGGGTACAACCAGTACGGCCAGCAGAGTCCGTACGGAAGCCGGCCATCGCTCAACGGCTATGGCGGCGGGCAGGCTTCGTATGCGAACTCGTACCAGGCCCCACCGCAACGACCTACCTCCACCATCGGACGCGACGAGATTCTCATGGTGTCCGACGACCGGGTTATGCGGCTGCAGATGGCGTCGCCGTCGTCATAGCCCCCTGCGTCGATCGCGGTGCGAACATGCGTGCGGGTAGGTGTGTGCTGCGTCGCACTGCCCTTCGTCTTTCCTGCATCTCGCCCTTTTCGTCGCCCTGTCTTGCTCCCCCCACCCTGCTGCTTTAACGGGCGGCGTGCTGCTGCTGAGCGCCGACCGCGCGCTGCCGCTGGTTTCGAAAAGTTGTGTCACTGTTGTCTTATACATATCTTCCCGCTTCCCTCCACAGCATATATATATCCTACTTGCATTTGTAGCCATTGTTACGATACGCGTAGCTAACGAATAGTCGTGCCACGAGATTTGGAGTCTGTACGAGAACGAGGTTGCGCTGTGGAGAATGGGGCTGCGCGTTGCTTTGCGCGCGCTCTGTATCAATGAGTGCTTAACGTCTGCCCTTACCTGTTTGCAACATGTTGTCCCAGGGGTGGTAGCTTGGCAGCGTGCTCCGGACCCTGTTCTACTCAGTCCACCAGTTGACTGTGTACCACTTGTTCAGAATGTCAAAACCTGCGGCATTTACGAAAGTTTCCATGTATCGTCGTGAAACTTTCATGAACTCACGTGATACTTTGCTCGCCGCCGGAAACTTTCATTCCGGAAACTATCGCTCACGAAACTATCCAAACTATCAATCTCGCTGAAACTTTCATTTGCGCCCTCGGAAACTTTCATGGTATGGATTCATTCAATGTATCAATGTATTGTAACTCTCAAAGTATCAATCTTTCATGCTGCTGTCTCGCCGGCCGATCCATGGTATATAAGGTGGGCCTCCTGGCTGTTCAATCCCCATCCCGAGCTCTGTTGGTGCCTCCGAGTTGTAGCGGTGTCGATCTCCTTCTCCTCCGACCACATGTTGGTCGTCTCTGTTCTAGCCTTCACCGAAGAGAACTCTGCCCTTGCAGCTGTTCTCCCCCTTGATACACTCGTACTCTTCATCCGACTTGTCGCCCATCTGAAGGAGCAACTATCTTGGAATGTTTCAGCTTCTCTTCTTGAACCCCCAGCATTGCTGCCACCTAATATCCTCCAGTTTCTCAGCCTTGCTCTTGACACTCATCCCACAGTTCTGCAGGAGTGCTGGGCAGCCCTGTGCCATCACATATGGCATTCTCATGTCCATACACAAGGGTGGGGTTCAAGTGATTTGCTGGATATTTTTCTCAGCCATGGTACAGCCTTAGGAATTGGTATGTTCAGTCTCATTCTCATCATGCACAGTGCTCATCTAGTCATTTCTAGGCTTCTGTGATATGTTCCCACCTATGCGGAGCTGTCTGGACTGCCAGGGCCATGCAGCTACTGAGGTATTTGACCTGACACAGCTTGTCTGGACACAAGTCACTGTCTTCACATGCCATTGGGGTCCCATTCCCTCATGGTCACTGTCTGCAAAATGTCGTGGTATGCATGTGTTGACAAATACTGGGTATGATGGCTCATAACTGATGGTGTGAGATAGGCTGCAACACAAGATACTACCCAACATACTATGTTCAAGACAACAGAACCATTCGTACACACTACATGGGATTGCCTCATGCAGTTCATGTGGCTACACATTCGTACATTGAGCGCTCACTATGTGAGAGGTTCAGAACATCCATGGTCTGTGCCTGGTGAGAAGTATTATTTGTTGCGCCATCCTGCATATAATTGACATACTGATCTTCATTTTTAGGGTATCTGCTACCAACAATGCCCGCATCTACAATGAGGAACATGGAGATGTGTCATCTCGCTTTCCATCTGGATGGCCTACAACAGGTAGAATGACCTGCCCAATGGTCTGGGATGCCTTCTTCATCCATTCCCTTCTTGAAGAATACTCTGAGATGCACAGACATCTTGTCCTGGACAACGATCAGCACCAGGCTACACGCTTGAGCAATGCCATACGCGAGCGCAATATATCTGCCATTGGAACAGGTCAAGAGGAGTGGAGCCATGCATGCGACTTATGCTGTGTTGTTGAGGTTCAGGATAACAAAGCCTGTGAGTATTTTACCCTATAGATACAGTGTTATACCTGAGACATATCTGTGAGGTTTTTTGCGAGCTGCTGTCATGGATGGTATCTCAATCGGACGACCATGTTGCAGTGTCCACGACTGCAAGAATCCATTATCATCACAGTGAGCGCGGTTCTGTGGCACCCATAAGTCCATGAACGACATCTGTTGTGTTGTAGATTGTAGCACCCCATCGGAGAAGGGTTTCCAGACTTGCCATGAACCATCCCACCGAGCTCTCGAGCATGTCGGAGCAGAACATCACTCTGCAATGTTCCAGCTATGGAAACGACTCGAGCAGTCGGAACGTGCACAAATCGAAGACGCCCTTGGCAACGATGCAGGAGAAGTAGCTGCCAATGAAGTCGTGGAGGTCGACAAGGATGGCGAATGCGACGGCAAAGATGAAGCTGGTAACTCGAAGCCACGGGCACGATTTGGCCGGCGTCGGACACACAACAAGCAGTTGTGCGTCACTACTTGTGGTATAATTGTTGGTCGCGCGACTATGTTTGGATCCGAGGCACCAAACGGTTGTCGGGTAGGCAGACATGATCATTGAGTTGCCTGGATTCTAACACCATCAATCACAGGAGTTCTTGCACCAGGTTTACCCGACAACGACATCTCTCCCCAATTTCATCTTTTTTGACAATGCATGCAAATTGAAGAAGCATATCGACGCTGTCAGTGACCACCATTTCGATGAATGCGCGCTTCCGGTGGATGTCTTCCACATGAAGTCAAACCACAAGGGATCGGACACCTACTGTGGCTTCTTCTGCAATCCTGCTCGCTTTCCGGACCTCATACAAGGAGGAAAGTGGCGTTTCAATTCATCTGCCGCAGAGATGACGAACACTTGGTTGGGTGGTTTCCAAGCGATCGTGCGCGAGATGCGGGAGGATCGCTATGACTTTTTCCTAGATGAAATGATCAAGCAGCGGAACCGGATGTTCATCGTGGACTTGCACAATCGTGGGGCTCATCCCTACCACATCCCTCATACTGCACTATTAGACTAGTTACTGCGTAATTGATTATATGGTTTGTGTGACCCACAAGTACCCGCCACACCATCCGCTCCTTGACCTCGAACCACCACCATCTCCGGTAGGCGCCCGCTTATCGGAGCCCATCTATTTACCCTCCCCCCTCTAATTCACCCTCGTTTCCTCGCGTCAAGGCCGTCCAACTCGGCCCCTACATTCACTATTGTCGACCAACTCGACACCGCGACATAATCCCTCTTTCCCCTGGGTTTGAGGACCATAAAACACCCCTCCTCACTCTCGCCAACCAAGTGCCATCGATCGCAACCGTCGACCTCCCACGTCCCACTTTAGGCTCCATGGCCTCGCCTTTCCTTCCCCCTCTTGCCTGTCGCAGTAACGTGCCCTAGACCCCGGTGGCGAAACGCACGGGAGACTCCCTCGTGTGAGTCCGATGCGCGAAGTCGGGAAGCAAGCTCCGGGGCGCCTTTGGCCCCTGGGATAAATCCGTATTCTGTGAGGCACTGTAGGGAGGTGGAAGTGGAGGTGTTGCATGTGGAGGGAGGCTCGGGTCCAACTGTGGAGGTGGGGAACCTAACGCAAACAACACCAGCACCCTCTTGCTGGAAGGTGCTATGCGCCACCCATAGGTTTGCCCCCTGCTTTTCATTCTGGTAGTGGAGAAACAACAGACGAAGAAGAGAAGTGCCAGAAGTGGCCTGGATGATACGACGAGGAGGAGGATACATATTCACTATTCCTACGACATTCATTTCCTACGGGATAAGCCCCTCACCCCACCGGTCCCCGAGGGGGGCCTATGAGTCGAAAACGAGGACCTGGACCAGGAGTGTCCATACCTACGAAGGAGGAAGCCTAGTTCGCCCATTGGGCCTCAAGTGAACAGCGGGTGGATGCTGGAGCAGGGAGCCACAAGGCGCAGTATAGGTCCTGACTGATTTTCCTTGTAGTTATGGTCTCTGCATGTACTTCGAGTACGGAGCTTAAACAATCAGAATGGAAAAAAAAAAAAAAAAAAGTACCCGCCACACACGCGCCGGTTCGAAAGCCCGTGGGAACCGTACCATCACATGAGCGCCCGAGCTCGTTGGCGCGTTCTCTGCTCGACTCTTGCGTCGTCCCTCTGCCTCTCTCTCTCTCTTGCGCCTCATCGGCTCCTCGACGCGTCAAGCCCTGCATCAAGTCAGCGGCGAGGCAGTGCGACCTTTCCGCGCGCCTCGCTGCCCCCGACCTTCCGCCAGACGAACATCGCCACTCCTGCGCTCAGCGCAAAGAGAGGCGAGCAGCTGGCGGCGCAATGCGCAAGACACTGGCGTGAGACTGCACGTCATGCAACAACCAGTCCGCCTGTGTCACCAAGCAGAGCGGATGCCGGCCAGCTACAACAGACCCGCTCGCTCGCGTCTCAAATGCGACGAGAGCAGCACAGCACCCGCCACGTCCGGCCGGCCGGAGATACCGCCAATGATGCCTCAAGAGTGTCGCAGGCTATTCTCCGAGTGATGAGGCGAGTCAGGAAAGGGAGACTGCGGCTGAGCACGCCCAGATAAGGTGTGTCAACACGCTCACTCACCCCTCATCACCGCGTCTCAAACACGTCTGAGGATGCGGAGCAGACCTGCAAGCAAGCAATCAAGCTACCCGCGCAGGCAACACGCACGGTGACCGCGAGCGGGCAGGGCAAATGCCCAGCACGCAAGCATGGCTGGCGAACGTATGCCATGCGTGCAAGGTCGAGTGCGAGCGAGCGGCGGGCGGGGGCAGGGGCAAGGTCGAGGTCGAGGTCGAGTAGGCCGGCGGTGAGCAGACGGACATGCAGGTGAGTACACTGTCCACATCTTACTCGCTTGTGCTCAGCATGAAGGCGGGTGGTATTCCGTCGAACACGACCACGACCGTCGCTGCTCGGCTCCCTCTCCCCCTCTCAACGTGCTCAGTCCCTTCGAACACGACGGCCGCCGTCCTTATCGAACCTCGAATACGTCCCGTGCGCACCCTCGCCAACGCCCGTCTCGCCTCCTTGTGTGCATGATCACCATCCGACTGACCGTGAGTTAGTGCGATCCCTCCGCACCCTTGCCGTTGCCTGGCTCTCGCTGACGCGACTCGGACGAGCAAAGACCACAGTGCCCGCATCTGTGTTTAATGCAACGATGCTCGACTTCTCGGTGAACATTGCGCGAAGCTGGACATGGTTGCGTCCCCAAGCAGCGCGAAGACCGCCAAGGCCACAATCCGGAGGCATACGTCCTGCATACATCACCCTGACGAAGCTCTTCCCCGACCTCCCTCCGAGGCCGCCACCGGCACCTCCACTTATCCATCGTAACACCAACGAGAACACTGCATCTCTCAACGACCTTCAAAGTGGTGTAATGATGTCCGCACAGCGCATCAAGGCTGCGCTCTGCCCCAAGCCTCCAAGGAAACGGTCTGCCTACTCCGTCTACCCTGCCGAGGAGCGTCGTGAACGGAAGATCATCCCCAGTTGGACGGACGGTACGCACACATGGCGCACAAGTGTCTACAACCTCTCCGCCCCTCTTGACATGTCGAAACCATTCGACGACGAGTGCATTCGCGGGGCATACAAGGGCTTCATTGCGAGCAGCTAGCGCTCTCACAGCGGGGTCTACTCGACGGTCTCGACGCCGCCGTTCGAGCCGACCTTCCCTTCGATCGTGTCGCTTCCCCCGGTGACGCGTGCAACTGCAGGCAGCATCCAGATGTGCTCGCGCTCTGAGGTGGACGAGCTCAGCAAGTACCCTCTCTTCCGCTCTCGCTGCGATTTGCGGCAGTCCCTCACTGGTGCACTTTCGAAATCGCCTATGGGCTCGATACGGTCAATGCCTGCAACGGCCTCGATGCGCCGCAAGGGGGTCTCGTTGGTGAAGCCCGGTGCTGAGGGTCGTCTCCTCATACCGAATGTCAAGATGACCTGGTTGCCTTCCCGCCCATGCACCCGCAAATCCGTGGACCTGTGCTTACCTTTCATATCCCGAGCGATGTTCCGTTGATGGCCCGCTTGCCTACATGCAAGTCCTTCGCTATCACTCGAGCAGGATCAGGGAGAAGAGCGATGGTCTAGAGGACCAGATTGAGAAGGAGCTGATTGCGAGAGGGTATTGCAAGCGAGGTACATCTTCTCTGGTCGCTGGCCTGGCTATTGCCCTGCTCATACTCACAGTACGTTTGTAGAGTCCTTCAAGGATCACCCTACCTTACATGTGTATGCTCCCGTCAGCCATGAAAGCCTTCAAAGCCACTCCCGTGCACACATGGCGTCTACGCGCGCATCTCGCGCACCAGCGCCGACCATGACCCTGACCCCAAGCATGAGCCTACACCTGAAGGCCCGCCAACGAAGTCGTTCAAGAGGCTGCACGGATACCATGTCCCCTCGGCGACCTACCTCTGCGCTCTGCGATCCGTGAGTGCCGCAACAGCCAGTGTTCGCGCAGGCCTCCTCCATTACATGGCCTAGTCGCGCTCGACTGGGGGCCTCCGCCACTGCCCAGCGCGAAGTCCAGATGCCCCTGCGTGCATCCCCACCATGCGAGTCCTCCCGGCACCTCAGCACCTCGCTCACCCTGCTCGACTTCACGCCCTCGCGCAACTTGCAGGCCACCTTGCAGGGCCCGAAGCCGCTCGCATGCCGTACGCCCAACAAGTGCCTGGCTGCCGTGCAAGCTGCACAGGCGGTGACCTCAACTTTCAAGACACCTGAAGCAGGTGCAACTCGCCGCGATCGCGAACAGCCGCAAGGGCTTGGACAAACGACGCGCCAACTCACCCCGGCTCGACGCACCTGCCTCCTGCGACTCTGCACGCCCAGTGACTGCATCTCGCTCCGGCCTTTCGCCCGCTGGCTCGTCGAGCCCTTGCATCTGGCAGGTTAGTGAGTGGACGAGAAATGGGTGTGTCGAGCCATATCCTCTTACACTAGTTAGCATTACCAATTGAAGATTACATATCCCAATGTATTTGCGTAACCAATGCACATCTTCATTGACAAACTAGTAGCCACCACTAATCTAAATGATCCTCCACCCCATCTTCAAGTGACTCAGCATACTCCTTCGCAGCCTGCTCTGCTGAGATGAGTCCATCCATGTACCGCTTCCGCGTCATCGCAAGCCACATACTGCTCACTATGCTCAAGCCCTGCTGGGTGAATTGTGACGACCTAAGGTCTAGTCGCAGCCTAACAATCTACTGCAAACCCGGGACGTTCGACTTACTGATTCTTATCTGAAACTGAAAGGGAGTCAGGGACTCAACCTTAGGGCTAGAGACAAGCATACATTAGTGTAGAAGAAACTAGTACAGGGGGCACCCTGCTCACCTAGAGACAAGAGGTCAAAACTGAGTCTCTAGGGGAGCAGGGGGTGGTCTTTATATACAGCCCGTGTTTAGGGCAAGCTATCTACAATGGTCCATGCGCAGAGCGTCGTGATTGGGTCGGAAGGATGTGGAATAATGCGGAACTGCCTTGGCGTGATGGACAAGGTCGCGAGGCTTTTGGCCGATGACCGAGGCTGTGCCCGAAGGCCGAGGGTGGACTTGGAGGCCGAGGGTACGCCGAGCGAGGGTGGACTTGGAGGCCGAGGGTAGACTTGGAGGCCTAGGGTATGCCGAGCGCTGGGCACTTTCGTCAACTCGTGACAGTACCCCCCTCCTAAGGGCGCATGACCTCATGCGTGGCGCCCAGCCCAAGTTCCCAACCCGACCAATGGTGAACTGATGTCAGGGGTTCTGGGACTGGTTTGAACTGCAGGGCTTCAAAAACCGTTGCCGACACACGGCGTGGGGCGGATGGGTGCTGGTGATGGAATGCCTCCACTAGGCGACGAGCATTGGCCACGTTGCGTGCCGGTTCCCAGGATGTGTGCGAGTCATCATAGCCTTTCCACTTGACCAAGTATTGGAGTTGCCATCTGAAAATGCGTGAGTCCTTGATCTGCTCAACCTCGTATTCCTCCTCTCCTTTGACTTCGATTGGTGGAGGTTCTGTGGGCGTTCGCCCTGGGATAGGGCTATTCTTGTACGGGCTGAGCAATGATACGTGAAAAACTGGGTGGACGGGTACGGATGGGGGCAGTTTCAGCTCGTAATCCAGGTCACCAGTGTGGCCAATGACCTTGTAGGGTCCGAGTCGCTTAGGGCTAAGCTTCCGACTTGGTTGCCGAATTTTGAGGTTTCGAGCATCCAGCCACACTTTGTCGCCTGGTTGGAATATTGGTGCCTCTTGTACCTGCCGGTCATAGTATCGCTTCATCCGTTCAGCTGCTAACTCGAGGGAGGCTTGGCAGTCACGACGGACTTCTTCAAGCAGGGAGAGGCGTTTCTCGGCTGCGGGGACTGTGGACATGGGGCCGGAGCGTGCCATTGCCGATGGGTGATATCCCATTAGCATGAAGAATGGCGAGTGACCCGTAGCAGAGTGTACTCAGTTGTTTAATGCGAACTCTGCTATGGGCAGGTGTTTGGCCCAGTCATCCTGTTGGTGGTTGACGAAGGCACGCAGGTACTGTTCGACTTCCTGATTGAGTCGCTCCGTCTGTCCATCTGTCTGTGGATGAAACACCGTGGACAAGGCTGGTTTGATCCCCAGGCCCCTATAGATGGCTTGAAGGTACTTCGATGCGAACTGGGGGCCTCGGTCAGAGATTACTTTGGCTGGAACACCATGGTGTCGGAATATGTCACGAATGTATAATTCTGCAGCACCTTCGGCAGTGAGTGTCTCATGGCAGGGGATGACATGCGCTTGCTTTGTGAACCGGTCAACAACAACAAGGATTGAGTCGAACCCTTGCGATTTAGGCAGCCCTACGATCATATCAGTGGTCATGACTTGCCAAGGCCCTTCCGGAATCTCGTTTGGCTTGAGAGGTCCTTGGGGTTTTGCCGGGAACATCTTGGTTCGGTTGCATACATCGCAGGTGTCGACATAGTTGTTGATAAACTTGGTCATCCCTGGCCACCAGTAGTTCCTGGATACCAGCTCGAGTGTCTTTGCCCGACTGGGGTGACCGGCCGCCGGGGCATCATGGTGCATTTGGACGATGTCGCGACGAAGTGTCACGTCCTTTGGTACATAGATGCACCCCCTAAACAACAGGAGACCCTGTTCAGCATTCCACTCGGTGAAATCTCGTTGAAGGCGCGGAGGTCCAAGATCCTGAATCTTCTCGAGAGCCTCAGCAACTATTTGGTCCTTGTTGGAGCAGGTGCGTATGCGACGGAGGATGGCTGTGTCCGGTATGACCGCAGCGTGGCCTCGTTGATTCGCTGCGACTTTAAACTGCGAAGGCTTTAAGACCACCTGGTCAAGGTTATCATCTTCGTCATTGATTTGAAGGTCGACCTGCCGGGAAAGTGCATCTGCCCGTCCATTGGATTTGCCCGCTTTATGTGTGATGACAAAGTCGAACCGTGACAGGTACAAGGCCCATCGGGCTTGTCGACGCGTGAGATGTTGTGCTGTTCGCCAGTACTCGAGGTTCTTGTGGTCGGAGAGAATCTCGAACTGCAAGGGTAGTCCTTCGAGGTAGTGGTGCCAGTCCTCGAGTGCCTCAATGATAGCCAACATCTCCTTGTCGTAGATCTCGTAGTTTCACTGTGCCTGGTCCATTCCATGGGAGCGGAAAGCCACTGGATGCCACTTTCCATCATCTTGTTTCTGACTGAGGACACCGCCCGTTGCAAACCCTGAGGTGTCTACTTCAATTCGTGTTTCTCGGCTGGGGTCGTAGATAGCCAGGATGGGCGTTGACGTGAAACACTTTTTGAGCTTGATTTTGCGGAATACCCGAGTGGGGAGCCCGTCCCGATACTTGTTGCGAAGCTCGACTGTCCCGTATCCAGATCGCTTAGCTGGGCCTGCAAAGGCCACTGAAAACTCGGCCATGGTGCGCTTTTCTCGTTTGTCCCTTTTGACAAGTTCCTCAACCTCTACTTGCGTGGCGGCGGCATCGTCGACGTGGCCGAACCGAGTCAGGAGAGCCTGGTAAAGGGCCTCGAGATCGGCAAACGGGGCACTGGAGCCCTCCGCGTAGAGGACGACATATTGAGTTGCCCACTCCTTGGCGTCCTTGTCCAGGAGATTGAGAGCCACGAGAATCTGGATACGGAGGGTCCCAATCATTGATCCATAGTACTCAAAGTATTCTTTACACTGGGCAATGAAGAGTTTGGCCCCTTGTGTTGTCGAGCCATCATATCGTTGCGGGACTAATAGCTTGGCAATTTCCTTATCGGGGGTAGCCATGCCAGGAGGAGGAGGGGAGGGAGATGGTGGTGGTGGTGCACCCGCAGGAGGTCGGCCGGGGTTTCATGTAGGTTGACGACCACGGGTTGGTCATGGGGGTTCGGGGCTTGGATTGCACGGAGGTGTAGGAGGATTGGGAGTTGGGATCCGTGAAGGTACTCGAGAAGCAGACCAACTGGCGTGAGTGCTACGAGGCCCTAACAGATGTTGGTTGGTGCGTCGGATCGCTTTGAACCTTTTGCCGTCGTCGGTTCGTGACCGTGGGTAGCGATTGGGGCACGGTTGTCTTTCACAATCGTAGATCTGAGTCTCGCCTTTCTCTTCGCAGTAGTGAACGTCACAGAGGTCTGAAGAGTCGAAGGCGTGTATGCAGCCGTAACAAACTAACTGTTCTGCTGAGCTAGCCACATTGATTCTATACTACGAGCCAGTCGTCTCCTAGAGCGACGATCTGTTTACAGACTTCCATGTATCGGACTCGTAGGTCTTAACTCGGCTAATCAAGCGAGCTCTTCTCGTCGTCCAGGAACGGGTCGGTATGGATGTTCCTTCTTTCGAGGACGGGACCGTCTTTTCCCAATGTGGTCGAATCGATGGGGGTCTGAGAGCTCGATCCGCTCTAGTAGCCCGGTAGCCTCGTTCTTAGCGCAGATGATGCGGGAAGAAGCAGCTTTAGGCACTACAAATGTCCAGTCAGCGCACTGGCACAACAGATCCTGGCTGCGAGAAAAAGGGAGGTAGTGTCGGCGTCTGCCTGCTTTCTCTCAGTCAGGTCAGGTGGGGAATCGGGGTAGTCGCTGCTGAGTTTCCACACTCAAGCCAAACGTTGGTGGACGAGGTATTGCACCTATGTCCCTTCTGCCCTAGCACGTTTGTTTCCGTCTACAGTCACTGAGACCTCTTGGAAACACACGGCTAGTTTAACTAGCAGAGTCCCTTACACCTGGGAGCGGCACACTTTGCTTGTCACTAGTGAACAAGACTTTTACTGTCTGATGACAGCACCTCTTATGCCTGAGGATCGGCAAGGGAGTGGCTAAGAAGAAAAGAAGAACCGTCAAACATCGGGGTGGGAGGAGTTTCGACCTAATGTGACGACCTAAGGTCTAGTCACAGCCTAACAATCTACTGCAAACCCGGGACGTTCGACTTACTGATTCTTATCTGAAACTGAAAGGGAGTCAGGGACTCAACCTTAGGCTAGAGACAAGCATACATTAGTGTAGAAGAAACTAGTACAGGGGGCACCCTGCTCACCTAGAGACAAGAGGTCGAAACTGAGTCTCTAGGGGAGCAGGGGTGGTCTTTATATACAGCCCGTGTTTAGGGCAAGCTATCTACAATGGTCCATGCGCAGAGCGTCGTGATTGGGTCAGAAGGATGTGGAATAATGCGGAACTGCCTTGGCGTGATGGACAAGGTCGCGAGGCTTTTGGCCGATGACCGAGGCTGTGCCCGAAGGCCGAGGGTACGCCGAGCGAGGGTGGACTTGGAGGCCGAGGGTAGACTTGGAGGCCTAGGGTACGCCGAGCGCTGGCGCTTTCGTCAACTCTGACATGAATGGCTCCTCCATTTGCTGAGGCTTGCAAGCAAGCATGCTTGTACCATGAGGGAGGCGAGGCTGCCAGGCAATAAAGGTGTTTGCAGCTTGCTCGACCTTTATACCATGTGAGGCGACATAGAAGCTGCCACCACAATCGGTTTCCGGTCGGTTGTCCACGAGTAGCCGAACTTGTGGGGGTGGTGCTCCCAATGAACTGCCCTGTTCATGCAACTCAGCCTTTGGTGGCAGTTCAGAGTGCACTCAGATGACACTTACCGGGCATAATTCGCACCCATAACCCCCGAAGGCGGAGCAAGCTTCTCGTGTGCGAAAGCAATGACCTCACTACCCCTCTGAACGAAGTACTGACCATACCCATCGGCACCAGCACCCATGGCCCGATTGCCATCCATTCGGCAGAGGTTATTGGACCGCAGGTACTCGCGGAGTCGGTGAGTAACTCGTTAGGGAGGCAAGCATCCATGGAGTTGAAAAAAAAGGGCGAAATTCGAGGAGACGGCCATCTGTGGGTGTGGATGAACTGCTCGGTGTGCTTCTTCAACAACAGTTTCGACTCCAATCGAAAGCAGTCGCGAGCGAGATCCAGCTGAATAGCCAACAAGGACGAGCTTGCCAGGGTCCTCCTTCTGTGCTGACTTGTCATCCAACGTGACAACAAGATCAAAGAAATGCTCACCCGAATATGTCGCTTGAGGCCGACAGCCTGAGCAACAACTGAGTTGACCCAAACAACCACAGCAGGGTCTGCACACCAATCCCGAATGACAAGAGCAACGATCTCGCCCGTTTCGCTGTCGCGTATGATCGCATTTTGGTCAGCTGCGATAATAATGGCCAGCTTCTCTGGGTCTTCGATGAGCATGGGGCGCCGAGACATCCGCTGGTCAGCGAGTTTCGCTTTGTGGACCCAGTCGTCCCAGAGCTCTGCGATCTCAGCAGTCTCGCAGACCCAATGGAACAGGTCAGGGTATGGAGTACTGAGGGAGGGAAGATAGATCGTTGGAGCAAGGCTCTCGAGAGCAGTGACCTTGTCTGCTTCAGCCATGGGACGAAGCCCGAGCCAGGAGACAAAGCGAGCATGGGCGCGGCGCTGTAGCTGGACCTTCCTCGCGCGGTAGGCAATGGCAGCCCGCAAATGGCCGGGGAGGTCCTTCGCATGCTTCTGGCACTGCTTAATGAATTCAGCAAATGGTTCATTACCAAGGCAGACAGCGGCCCCTGCGGCCTGGCGAATGAGAGCAGCGGTGAACTCATCGCGGTAGGCTTGTGCCGCAGAGCACTTCAGCGAGAACAGAGCAGGTGAGCGAGCAATTCGCCCACAAAGCGAAAGAAACGGGCCTCGCGCGCCTGGACGAGTGGTTTCCGCCCGCGAGCCATCTGTGTATAGGTGCCAGAATACCAGCATGGCGGGGCGAGGCGTTGCGGCTGCCCAGCATGCAGGCGCCCGAACCGTGGGAACCGTGGCGGGGCAGGGTGCCCGTCGCCCTCTTCGCTCTCGCGCCTGCCCGCCTCCCGCCTGCAGACCTGCCGCCGCGCGCAGCATTGTGTGGCGTGTTGGTTACTGGTGTCGGCTTCATTCTGGCCTGTATGGGACGAATGCTGACCCCTGGTGCCTCCGCCTGCATTCTGCGCGCTCAGGCTGTGCGAGCCCGGCTGGCGGCCCCCGCGTCGCTCTCGGAGGGTGCTAGTAAAGGGCGGGCCCTCGAGGTATGTGCCAGTTTGCTGGCCCTACTGCTGCAAACTCACCTGCCTCATTGCAGATGGCTGGCGGCGCAGGTTGGAGCACCCACCTCGCATCTCCCTACCAGCCCACGCGCGACCCTCATGCCCGGCCACCTTCGCATACATGTGCCCAACTTCTCTGCAACTCCCGCCCTGTCATACCCTCACCCCCTTTTCTCCCTTTACCCTTGTATATGGGGCTCGCCATGCGTTCGTCCGCTGCCCTGCCGTGTGCTCCTTGTGCCGCCACGTCATGCGCCCGTCCTGCCGTCTCACCGCACGCCCGTCCCTTCCTCTTGCTTCCCTCTGCCTGGCTGGCCGCCTTCATGCCCGTCTGCTGCGCCCGCGCGCGGCTTCGCATCTGTGCCCACCATTGTATACCCACCTTCTCGCACCTGCCCGACCACCCCCATCGCGCCCGTCTGCCATCGCCCTGGTGCTCGCCTTCCCGCCTGCGCGCGTGCCTTCGTCTGGACCCCACCACACTGCGTTCGTGCCTGGCCCGTCCGCCTAAGTTATCTCTGGTCGTGCATTCGCTATGTGGCGCCTACCTCGCTCTCGGGGCGTGCTAATTAAGGGCCCGGGTAAGTGCCAGTTCGATGCTGCTGCTGCTGTGAACTGACCCATCTCGTTGCAGATGGCCGGCGGCTCCTCGCATCTGCCTGTTGGGACGCCTGCTCTTGCACCTATCCACCGACCTTCATGCCCACCGCCCAGTTCGCCGACCTTCATTCGCTCCTCCCATCTCCTCGTCCGCTCGTGCCTCTGCCCCTGTGCACCCTCGTATCCGTGTCGGCCCGACCCACCACGTGCTTGTTGTGTCGCCGCGCCAACATCACTGTGCCTGCCCTCTCATCCCGAAGCGCGCTTGTCCATTCGTACCTGCCCCTGCCCGCCTCTTCACTTTCATGTCCGCCTGTTGCTGCACCCGCGCACGCCTTCGCATCTGCGCCCACCTTCGTATGCCCGCCTTCTCGCACCTGCCCAACCGCCTGCGATCGCACCTGCCCACCACCGCCCTGGTGCTCGCCTTCCCATCTGCGCGCGCGCCTTTGTCTGGACCCCGCCCCACTGTTTGTGCCTGCCCTGTCCGCCTTCGCATATTTACTCGCGCATCGCCATGTGCGGCTGCCTTCGGTTGTTGCTTCGCATTCGCGAGGCCCAGTGGCACCCTTCTCGCCTCCCATCGCTATCCCTGCCCCTGCCACCGCCCGCTTGCTCACCACACTCCTCCGTGCGGCTGCCACTGTCACGGGAGACCCTCGCCACTGCTACCGCAAAGCAAATCAAGCTGCAGACCGCCCGGAAGGTCTCGAAGGTCTCGAAAATTAGGTTTGCACTTTTTCATTTCGTAAACGGCCATCAGCTTACATAGCTCTGCACAGAGATTGATGATGGAGGGACAGGGTGAAAACAATTGTGCATGCTCGGGGAGGAAACTCACTGAATGGAGGAAGAGCGATGCTGGGCGGCCGCAGTAAGCCTGTCCGTTCGCCAAACCCCTCGGCTCTGTCCCTCGTACATATGCTATACAATATGCTATACACCTTCGCCTCCTCTCGATATGCCAGTATCCCGCGCTTGCAACCCTTTTGCACGCTCGCCCTCACCCTTGTCCAACACGCCTGTACTCTGCGAATGACACCACACTGTCTGCCATGATCCTAGCCAACTACCACAACAGCGTCTGGCACACCAAGTCTGGCGTCTAGCACCCCAGCCACACTGGCTCCTCCGCGCGCGCGTTGCCCACCTTTGCTCCGACCTGTTCTCTGGCAGTGCCGTCCATGCCCCCATCGGCGATGTTCTCCCTGTGGTGCACCTGGACAACCTCATCCTTGGCGGCTGGGACATCTCCAGGGCACGCATGGACGAGGCTGTGAAGAGTGCCTACGCGCTCAACTGGGACCATGTTGTGCCCGGCATGGACAAGCAGGCCCATCTCGAGCATCTCCATGTGGACATCTGCCACTTCAAGGCCAAGTGTCGCCGTCTTCTGGACCACGAACATGGAGTGTTACGCTTGCGCCATACCCGGTGTGAATGACACTGCCGACGCAGTCCTTGATTCGATGTAGGCGTCGCACATCGCTCTCGGTGTTCTTCGCTGTTGCATCCATCTATGAGGACAAACCCTCTGCGGCGCGTCCCAGAACATGTTCAGGCACGGGCGCCATTCATCGTGCGGGGTGCCGCAAGGTGTTCTTTGGTGGCGGCGATCTTAAGTCGGGCCAGACAGTATGCTGGTGCTAATGCTGATGTCGGCGTCGACGTTGAGGGCAGTACAGGTGTGGACCTGGATGCCAACCTGCTGGATGGGTCGACACGGCTGAGGCGAACAACTCTCCTGATGGCGCGTGGTTCAGAAAGGAAGAAATGTGATTGGTTGTTTCTGGTATACTGTGGTCTAATTGCTTGCATGAACTCATGAACTCTGTCGCTGCTGCTCTGTAATGTTAATCTGCTTGCTGTGCTTATGAAGTAATTAGATTATTTTGATGCTATTGGGCTATCGTTCCCATCTGCTCGCGGTGGCTGGCACAGTGATCGTCATGCAGTGTGTCAAGCTGTGGTAAGGAACACTGCAACCGACAGCCATCTATTGTGTAGGCGCGGGCCTGGACTACTATGCCTGCTGTAGGATTATTTGTGGGTGTATGTATGGTCGCAAAAGCCGTACCCTAAGTGGCTAGCACTACTAAGTCGATCTAGGAGAAGTACTTGGGGGGATATATGGGCAGTGTCGTATAGTAGTCGACATTATGAACAAGCTCTGGGTGTAGGCATTATGAGAGTGTCATAGTAAGGGTTGTATATACTCGCCTGTAGATTGTTATAGAACATAGAGACTACTCACTTCCTGTATAGTTGTGAACAGCAGATTGTCCGACATTGTGATCGCGATAGAGGGCTTCAGCCGAACCATCACGTATTGATTGTGCGAAGTCTGAACATTGTCAGCTGTGTTCACCTGATAGCCAGGTAGAGAAGCACATACCCGCTGAGAAAGGGGCCATACCGGCGGCACCCTGCTCTAAACCAAATGTCTGGGGATCCCAGCCTTCGCCAAGCCACGACGGCAGCAGCTCAGGCGATTCAGGACAATAAGAAGGGGGGTTGGGCTGTACGCCGGGTACATGTTAGTATCCGATGACAGCGAGAGGTCAGATAGTTGGGCATTCGCCGCACGAGGCGAACATATGGCAGTGATGGCCTCGGCGAGCATGGCTTTCTGGGCGAGCATGGCCTCCTGAACGAGCATGGACTCCTGAGCAAGCATGACCTTACTTGCTTGAGCAGCAACTGCTGGATCGCTTGCCTGAGTGACAAACAAAGGAAGAGTAAGTTCCCCGACCTTGACGACTAGAAGAGAAACATGGGTGTACTTACCTGAGGAACGCCCGCAGGCAGCAACTCTAGGCCATTTGTGGCTTCTGGCCCAGACCGATACTCGCTTGCATGAGCAGCGATGCCACCCAGGGGTGGCGGGGGCGGTGCAGGACTTGCTGTCTCAGAAGGAGGCGACTCGGCAGCAGTGATTGCAGGTTCAGTAGGCAGCAATTTGGGAGCAGCACTTGCCCAGGGATCAACAGAGGGTGGCGAGGGTTGGTCCATTTCAGCGATTGGCATAGAACAAGGCTCGTGTGCCTGAGGGACGATGTCGAGGTGAGGTGGTGAGTGGGCGACCTGTGCCTGAGGGATTGCTGTGACAGGTGAAAGGCGACCAGCATCCTTGTCCCAAGGGAAACGGAGCAGTTTCGATGTACCACATCCAAGCTCTGCCAAGTATCGTGTGTAATCGCCCCAGAGTGCTTCCTCGGTGTTGAGGCAGTGCTGCCACAGATCTGCATTGCCACGGCCGAGATCGTTCCGAGCGTCATCGACCCCTTTCGCTCGCTTACCCTTCCATTCGTAGGCAGCGGCGCATGCATCTTCGCGCTTGATTGGTGGGTTCCGCTGTGATAGCATCGTGTTGACCTTGATCAGCCCATTGTAGATGGACACGAATGGAAGGCTCTTTGGAAACGAGACATTGGCATTCAGGTATCGCCGTGTCTGGAAGCCACATGGGATTGTTCGCAGAGGCTTGTCACTGACTGATGACAAATCAAGATAAGTACTAGAGAGCCTGGACGGGGTCAGATGACATACCTGAGTTAGACAACTTCCTGGGAGTACCAGTACTAGGTGGCTCGGATGGGACAGGGACCAAGGAAGCGACAGGGGTAGTAGGGGCCACTGAAAGCTCATCGGTCTCTGGCTCCTCATCCACCACTGCAGGGTGCGATCACGAGACATGTCTGGCTCAGCTGTAGGGCTAAGGCGAGCCCTCCAATCGGCCATCACAATGCGAGTACTACAGATATGCCTGTTGTGCCTCGCAGCAGGCTCAGGCCCAGGCGATGAGTGTGCATGTGGCTGCACAGTGGGAAATGAGGGTGGGTCTGACATACTGGTGAGCCGAGGTTGCTTCGTGACAGGTGCGAATGGTATAGTGGGGTCATCTAGTGACCCAAGAGGGCGCTTTTTACAGAGCGACTGCATCGCCGATACCATGCCTGGATAGTCTGCAGCATCAAACATTGATTCGGAGAGCGAAGCAATTCATATGCAGTAGCAGAGTCATCTCGTTCATCATGATTTCGCGGTAGCTTGTGGCTGGTGAGACAGGCCATCAGTTCTTCCGAGGGTCGTAGACTTGAACATATGCCTTGTCGGGACTCTGCGATGGACATAAGAGCTGGAATATATCGTTGTGGTCGGTGATTCGGAATGCTGGGTATGTGTGGACAACGACAGGAGACAACTCCACTGCCTCGGTATCTCGCTGTGTAGCAGGTCCAATTGAGTTCGTGATGTGAGTGAAAGCTACTAAGCACATACTTTGGTCCAGCATAACAGCGAGAGGGATCGCTGCCGTTGTTGCTGGGCCTCCTGGAGGTTTTCCTTCCGCTGTACTCCCTCGCTCTGCCATTTGCTGTGTACCTGCTGGCGCGCAGACAGCCAATCGAGGGGCATGTCCTTCCACAGCCGCACAGGCTGTCCATGCTGGCCTGAATGAACCTGGGGTGAGGGCTCAGAGCTCCTCGTAGTTGTAAGCGATGTAGGATCTGGGCCAGCCGAAGCCTCCTGAGAGGACGAGGATGCTGCTGTACTAGTAGGCAGCGACGACGGAGAAGTGTTGCCCAGCTGCGTGCGATGTTTGGATGACATCAGGAAAGTGCACCACCTGCCTATGTTGCCTCATTGAGGCAATAAGGCAACAAGACTGTCTGAGACAGGATGTCTCATTGCTGTCTCTTTTGAGTAGATTATTTCTCATTTGAGACCCAATGAGGCAATGAGGCAATGAGGCAATGAGGCTCATAGGGCACATAGTTACATGAGGTACTGAGTTACATGAGGTACTGAGATCTTAGGCAAGCCGGAGAG
>JABYQK010000136.1:0-92850 GCA_022606075.1 Fomitopsis betulina
TTGATTTTCTGGGATCATTTCTTCTCGAGGTGGCCAAACTCGAGTTGTACCCCGACGATTTGTCAAGGGGCACTTAGGAAACATAGTTTCGTCAAACATCGCGGTGGATGATCTGAACAAAACATTATCTGGTGCTCTCATGAAGAGCCATCCGCCAGTGCGCTCTGTAGAGCCATCTCCCCCAAGGTAAATCATCAGCTCCGATTTGGGCGATAAACCGTTTTTTCTAACGTCCTTGGGTATGAAGACGTACGCACCGCAGCCGAAAACGCGCAGGTGCGCCACAGATGGCGGCTCGCCGTTTATCAATTCGTAGGGGGTAAGCCAATTAAGGCGACGAATTGGCGTCCTGTTGTAAACATGGACTGCATGATCATGGCGATTCCCACCAGGATGGAGGTAGACAAGCATCATGGCGCATTGCCTCTGCTTTGTCCATGAGCGTCCTGTTGAAACGCTCAGCTCTGCATTCTCCTGAGGAGTATGCCGGCGATCTCTGAAGGATCTCTATGCCATTATCCTTTAGAAGGTCTTTGAATGCAGCGGAGACATATTCTCCCCTGCATCAGACAACCACTTCTGCACTGTCTTTCCATATTTAGTTTTTATCATGGCTAGGAATTGCCTTGTGGCTGTAATCGCTGCAGATTTCTTGCGCAGATTTACAGTCCATGCGTGCGATGAGCGTCATCATAGTACAGTATGTAGTACTTGTACTTATGATAGGAATCTACTGGGAAGGATTTTAAGTCCGAATGAATAAGTTCAAATGGTACCTTTGCCCGGTAGTTGGACGGCGGGAAAGACTTAGAGTGCATTTTCCCTTTTGCACATCCTTGGCATATTGGTGAGTCCTTAGGAATCTCCACCTTCTGGGAAACCCAGATGTATGCTCCTTCGCCTTTGCAAGCACGTCCTTAGAAGGGTGCGCAAAACGGCGATGCATAGTCGAATAATCGACTTCATTTACGTTCACATAAATATTCTGAACGTTTTCACCCGATTCAGCCACGAGGTGAAGGTGGTAGTATCCGGGTGCTGCGGTGTAAACCTGAATAAAGGTTTCCGCGCTCCTGGTTCATACAGACTGATATGCTGCGCTGTTGCGCACAAGTCTAGTCCGTCTTGGAGGAACATCCCCAATGACAAGAGACGAGCCGAGCAATTCTCCATGTAATAGACAGGATATAGGCGCGTCTGCAGCCATTGTTCGTCTATTTGGTAGTTTAGGAACACAGTTCCTTTAGCAATAATGCTTCCTACCGCTCCTTGTTGTGCCGTTTGAGTACGGATAGGAGTCTGGAGATACTCGAATTCTGAGAAGTCTCTTATGTCATTTGTAATGTGCAAAGATGCACCTGAGTCCAGTAGCCACTCATTCGCTGAAAAGCGATTTTTTCCTTTTCCCTTACAACGTGAGCACGCAGCGTAATCGCGCGAATGAATACATTGTACATTTTTTAAGCCGCTACTAAGTACATTAACAAATGTCCGAGCGCCGTTGTGCAAGTCAGAAGCGGCTGTTAAAGCGCTGTTAGTAACTTGCTTAGGGTTAGGAATATGAGTGACGTACTCATTGCCCCAGTCGTCGTAGCCATCGTATGGCTCCATGCAGCGGAGCTCACCCGTTAACGGGTTCCGAAAGCTTTTGTCGATGATAGGGGGCGCAAGGCCCGCGGCCTGCGCTATCATGCCGTTTAGCTCGGCGTCGTGTGCGTCAATGTCTTCTTCGTCTGTTGCCCAGACGATGGACTTCTCTTCGGCGTTGCGGAAGTCGTCGTCCTCGCTGATGTATTCATCGCGCATGACCTCGTCGATGCGATCGGCCATGTCGTCGTCACTGAGCTTGCTGCGCTTTGAGGCGCGCGACTCGGTGTCCGAGGGGACTTCTTCGATGTGAGCAGAGCTCACAACTTCCTTCAGCGCGCGGATTGTCTCCGGCGTGCCGGCGACGTCTAAGTCCTTGGCGAGCTGGAGGGCTTCTCCGAGCCAGTCACCATGTGCGCGCTTCTTGCCCTTGTTAGGGGCTGGTGCTGCGACCTTTCGAGTCCTGCTGCCCGAAGGCGCTAACTCGACGACGGTGCTGGTCGTCGGGGCGGGGATCGACACGGTGTCGGCGATGTGCATTTCTGCATGCTCGTCGTGCGAATGCGGCTTACCACGGTTTTTACCGCCGTGCTTTCCCCGAGGAGTAAAGCCCTTGGCTTTCTCCTTGCCCTTGTCCTTCCACTCCTTCTTACCCGCGCTGCTGCTGCCCTCAGGGCGCTGCTGCTGCGAGAAGGAGGGATTGCCCTTTTTCTGCTTGATAGCAGAAATCTTCTGGGCGGACGACTGCCCCTTGTTCTTCGACTGTTCCCAGGAGGCGGTTAGGGCGTCCTGGGCGCTGCTCGGTGTGAGATCCTTGATCTCGATTTTGTTGAGGGCCAGCTGGATAGCTGTCTCATACCGAGGTGGAGCGGCCCCCAATATAATCAGGGTTCTCATCTGCGGCGGCAGAGAGAGACCGGCTCCATCGAGCTCGTCGAGATTGCTCTGGATCTTTGAGATCGCAGGGCCGGGGTGCTCGTTGGCCGGAATACGGACGTTTACAGCTGCCTTGAAGAAGGCGAAAGCCCCCATGGCGCTAGTCCCTCCGTAGAGCCCTTTCAGGGTATTCCAGATTGACTTTGCAGTTGTCTTGGTCCTGACAAGCTGCGAGACCTCGACGCTTAGGCGCAAGCGAATGCTGCCCATAGCCTTGGATTGCATCTGCATCCAATCGAGAACTTCGGAGCGGTTTGCTCCATCCGAAGCCAAAACAGGCTCATCGAAACCGTCAGGCAGCTCGATGAGAATCCAGACCCCTTGCGACTGCAAGTAGGCTTTCATCAGATCGGCCCAACGGCGATAGTTCGATCCGTCTAGGACGGGGACGAGGTTCTGCAGAGAGTTCGACATTTTTTGTTGGTGGTGGTTGAGCGGTTGGTTGATAAGGTTCTGTGAACGCATTATCAGCGCTCTGACTTATGCTGCCGGATCGGCGCTGACACCACACTGGACTCATTGTTTGGGATGGCGACAGCGAAGCTGTGCATGACCTGCAGCCATGTAGGCGCAAAGTCTCCCCCTGACGTCAAAGCCCCTAAGGGCGACGTCCAGGTAAGCTATCCTGACCCGCAGCGGACGCAGCCATAAAGGCGCAGTACCGCGCAGTGTTCAGGGCTCATAACCTGACGAGCAGGCTACTCTTACGCAGTGTAGCGGGTCGCTAACTTACCTGGTTGGTTAGCTGTGAGACTTGATGCACACAAAGTTGCTGTTGAGTGACTTGGATTGTACTATGCTACAGGGGTCCTTATATACATGTAGGAGACCGTCTGACTAAGCTACTGTATAGTACCAATCCTGATGCATGTGATTCTATCTACGATGCATGTGTTACTCCTGTTACCCGGAGTACCGGTGTGTGAACCCGGCTGCCTAGTTAGGCGCTCTCTATTGTTCAACAGTTTGCTGATGGTGCCCATGAGCTCATCGAACTCGGCTTCCCAGTCTGACGTATCGACCGATGATCGAGATCTCTTGTGGCTAAAGGCCGCCGCCACCACCTTTGGGAGGGTATTCCTCGAGGAGAACACACTCTGCACCTGTTCTTCGACCATGGACTTGCTTGCGACGCGCAGCTTGCTCGACAGCAGATCGACGAGCGACTCAAGCCCAGCGTCGCCCTGGCCGCTAGGGTCTGGCAGCTCTTTCAAGAGCTTTCGCAACTCCGGGTGATACGTGGTAAGGTACTGCTGTACCTGTTCAGATTCCTTGCCGTACACAGTGGCGACCGCCATCCTGTCGTAGGCACACTGCAACTGGCGGAAGCGGTCCACGAATCGAGACCAGACCCCTTTGAAGGCGGTGTACTCTCGGCGCAGCAACTTGTCCTTCCGCATTTTGTGGCGGAGGAGGGGCACGACATGCTAGTTATTGACTTGTCAGCTTCCCGTCCACCAGCGAGTAGTAGATAGCGGTGCCGGACTTACCATGCCATATCCATTGTCAATGAAGAAGTCCTCGCTCCATCCCTCCTTGGCACCCAACCTCAGCATTTCCAACCCTTCTTCATCCGGGAACACAAAGATCGACGCCTTCCGCTGAGGCGCCATCCGCTGCTCGTTGTGCCACAGGTCGCCGATGAATGAATATCGGGCCATGGATGCTTCATATAGTGTGGTCTGTCCGTCGGCTGAGGCGAGGACATGGCAGATACAATCCTCCGCCTCTGGCTGTAGCTGCCGCTGGGCTTGCCCGCTATTGACTTTGTCGATGTTCACGATGATGACCGGCAGGCATGCAAGGATCTCGTCCTCCTCCCCGACATGCTTGGTGGATCGCCGCAGTGGCCTATCTTTCTGCAAGGTGGGGTCTTCGACCGCTTTGATAGCAATAGCAGCGGGGGTCGAGACAGCGGGGGTCGGGACAGAGGGGGCAGGGACAGTGGGGGCGATAGACATCGATGAGGAAGCCTGTTCGGTGGCAGGAGTAGGCGACTGAGCATCGTCAGAGGAGAGCTCGGTGAGATCAGAGAGTGTGTCCGAGATGAAGGATGATCGTCAAACGAGGCTCGAACGTACAGTCTCTGTAGTAGAGCCTATTGCAAGCTAGAGCAGTAGTTGCAGTGTATGTGCCCTTAAGAGTAACTGAGACACATACCTTTCTCAGAGCGTGTACGAACGTCTCGCTACCGGCCGTCTCCAAGTTGTAGAGCTCCCCCGTGAAATCGGAATGATAGCCCACCACCTCATTGTCGGCGTCCTCCTCGCCCTCGTCCTCGCCCTCGTCCTCGTCCTCACCATCGTCCTTGTCCTCGTGAAGCCTCCTTTGCATTCGTGCCGCCAACAGCTCCTGATTGCCCATACTCTGTAGCTCCGCCCGAAGTACAGACGTCACCTTGCAATCTGGGACCTGCTTGATGATCTTCCATTTCTCCTCGCCTACAACAGCATACGGTGCGACCGCACTACTGTCGTAACTGAGCGATGTGTATGGCAAGTGCTGCTCCGGGATTGCGATGCACTTCACAATATCGAAGATGGCGCCCGGGACCACCGCGTGCGTTTTCTTGGTGACTGACATAATAAGTGTTTCGAGTTTCGAGTTGTAGAGGAACCTATGGTATGAAGGTGGATCATCAGCATTGACTCCAGACAGAAGAGTGAACGGACATACCTGAGAACAAAGCAGAAAGAACGACCTCTGATGCGATCAATGTACTGTTGAATGTCGGCCCACGCTCCTTGGGGCAGGTGAACGATCTGGATGTGTTGAAGTTTAACTCATATAGCAACACACGCTAACACATTACATGTATCTTACGTACCCTGTTTGAGGGCTCTCTGCTGGTTGTGCCAGTGACCCAAGGGAAGAGCTCGTCTTCAAACCAGTTGCTGAAGACGTCAACCTTGTGCGGAAATCTGCTGCCAAATAATTGAGTGAAGACGAGGTTGACAACAGGGTCTAATCTATGTCAGTGAAATGGAACCTTGAGCAACTCGGTATGCACCTCTGCCAATGGAGACGCTGGACGGTGTGGCAACTAGAGGAGGGCCAGACTGTCAGAAGGTAGTCACATATAGCGGTGATGGCTACTCACCCTTTATCCCGTGGTTGTGCTCACTGTCCTCAATGCTGTCTCCGTAGCCAGAGTCTTGAAAGGAGTTGTTTAAGGCCTTGTGGCTCTACCCATCTTCAGAAGCCGAGTCGGTTTTGCCGCTGGGTGAGGAAGACCTAGCATCCGCGACCGGACGGGTAGAACGAGAGGGAGACGAAGAGGGGAAGAATTGAGAGCAATCCATGAGCGGCGAGTTCATCGATATGCGTAGGAAGTTCCTGCAGATGCCAGGACGTGGCTATACTTGGGTAGTGTTATGTAATGGGAGGCCGGCCAGTCAAGTGATGCTGCTGGTACTTGGTATAGCCAGTCCAGAGGGTCGGATTAGAACGCTTCCCAAAGTCCGTCCGGGGCCTATGAAGAGGATAGGTCCCCACGTCCGCCCTCTCACCGGGTGGACAGCAAGCGCCACCACGAGCGCAGCGCCATCCGCGAAAGGAAGTGTGCGCTGTGCGCGCACTTCCTGTTCAGGAACCAATCAGAATGTGTCTTGACTCACCTCGCTGCCGCGACTTGCAGCACAATCGAGGCCGCTTGGTGAGACCTAGAAGTAAGACAGAAACTTGGTGAGCTCACTATCTATGTGTCAGGTGAGCTGCAAAGTGCGGGAAATGTAGGTTAGATAATAGATAAACTTGGGAGAGGGGTGACAATGCACCGTTCTCACAGGAGCATAGGTCGAGACGGCAAGGAAAGAGAGACAAGAGAGACAACGACTGACAGCCTCAACAAGCAGCGAAGAAGGAGCAGACCGACTGAAGCGAGAGCCGAGCAAGACAGATGCGAGCAAGGGTTACTAGGGAAGCAAGGGCGCTGCCGTCAAGCGCTGTCAGAGTAGCCGCCGACTTCCCGCACTTGCACAAGCTGAAGGAATCACCCGCGACTATATGCAATAGCAATTTCAGGCTGGTACTCTACATACGGTATGTTTGCTGGCCCTCTAATTGTGTATTCTGATTTCCTCTTCCTGTAGGCCGGATATGACAAAGCGTAGAAAGGCACAATGCTTCAACCCAGTACTAGGCGAGGTTTGCGAAGCATGCGGCAGTTGGTTCGAAACCGTTCAGGGAGTCATGACCCACCAGTCGAACAGCAAAAAATGTGCATGGTATAAAAAAGGCAAACTCAGAGCCTTCTACCGCCCAATCGAAGAGGAAGACTCAGCTGAAGATGGCGGCAAGGATATTGAGGTTTCCGCTGCGATGGCAAGTCTTGACGTAGGGGACTTGCATGATGAAGGGAGCTCAAGGTGCGAGATTGATATATTGTGAGTACATCCTATACTCACTTGTTATAGTCTCAGCTTGGCCGTGGACCATGGATGTGTGCTCCACCGAGATAGTGTGCTTGACCCTGGTGAGCGTCACTCTGGCAATTCTGTAAGGGGCCACGATATGCTAATATGGTGAGGACACCCAACTAGCTGAGAGTAGCTCTGGACCATCGGACGAGGACTCAGAATCCGAACGGGACGACACTGTTATGGAGCAACTTGTGTTTGTCCCGGTCGCCGGCCCTAGCCAAGGGTCCCAAGACCAAGTTGCAGAAGGAAGCTCGACAGGCAGAACTCGCATCCAGAAACGACGCACTTCTGTAGCTCTGGACGACGATGAGGACAACAGAGTAGTCGACGTGGACAACGACGCTGCACGGGAGTACGGGGAAGGTGAAACGATGCAGGAGGCGTGGAGGAAGCACTTCACTGAGGCAAAGCACAAGGACAGTGTTGGTGGGTCAGCAGGCAAGTCTATAGCTTATTGTACACACTTGTCTCTCATCACCTTTTCCTCAGGGTCTGTAGCTGATTCCGCCACCAATAGGGCTCTTTGGGAGCCGTTTGACTCAGAGATGGACTGCGAGGTGGCTTCCTGGTGCATCAAAGAGGGTGTGAGCGAGGGCGCTGTCAACCGGCTACTCAACATTCCGAACGTGAGTCGCTGTGTTGTACTTCCACATTCAAGCTGTACTCACAAGCATATCTAGCTTCGACATAGTCTTGGGCTGTCGTATCACAACATGCGCACCCTGCTGCAGAAGGTGGACTCAATGCCCGACCGAGCTCCTTGGATGGAGCAGTGGATTACATTCAAGGATCGTCCAGGGGAGAAACACCTCGTACAATACCGCGACATCATCATCGCCATCAAGGCTCTCCTTGGCAACCCAGCACACGCAGACAAGATTGTTTATCGGCCGAGTCATGTATTCACTGACGGATCGAGGAAGGGTAGAGTTTACACGGAGATGTGGACAGGAAACTGGTGGCATGCAGTCCAGGTGCATCAACATGGCCTCCGAGTCTTGGTGCACTTGTATCTAACTCCACAGCGCAGAGTATCCTCCCCCAGGGTGCGACGGTTGCGCCAATCATTATCTCCACTGACAAAACACAGCTCACTCAATTCTCTGGCAACAGATCTGCGTACCCGGTCTACATGACCCTGGGGAATATCCCTAAGGCGTTGCGCCGCAAGCCGTCGGAGCACACCTGTGTTCTGATCGGCTACCTCTCAGTTGACAAGGTCGACGGTGCCGGTATCACTGAGAAGAAACAGTGTGCTCTCGTGCAGCAGCTGTTCCATGTGTCAGTCAAATTGATCCTCAAGCCTCTGGAGAAGGCCGGCAAGGAGGGAGTAGACGTTACCTGTGGCGATGGCAAGGTACGCAAGGTCTTTCCGATCTTGGCCGCGTACGTTGCAGACTACCCGGAGCAGTGTCTGGTGACCTGCTCCAAGTACGGGACCTGTCCAATCTGCCAGTGTCCTGAGACGTCGCTCGAGGAGGCAAAGGCTCAGCTACCTCGAGCTAGCATCTGGACACTTGATGTGTTGAAGAAGGCATGGATCAAGGGCACCAAGGGCTCGACTGCATTCTACAACAAGTGTAAGGAGTACAATGTCTCAGGATACGCTGTCGAGCCTTTCTGGAAAAGCCATACACTCACCGACATTCACTCCTGCATCACGCCTGACGTCCTTCACCAGCTCTATCAAGGAGTATTCAAACACGTCTTGGAGTGGTGCGGTGTCCTAATGGATGAGGAGGAGCTGGACTGTCGTGTACGCACCCTACCGCCCGCCTTTGGTACCCAGCACCTCAAAAATGGAATCTCCTCGCTCTCTCAGGTTTCTGGCAGTGAGCGCAAGGACATGGCGCGCATCCTCCTGGGCTGTCTGGTAGGCCGGATTCCTAACGACGTCATGCTCACATTCCGCGCACTGCTCGACTTCATCTACCTCGCACAGTACCCCACTCATGACGATACAACCCTCAAGTACATGACGGACGCACTCGAGCTCTTCCACAAGCACAAAAACGTCCTCGTGGAGCTCGGCATTCGCGAACACATGAACATCCCAAAACTCCATTCGCTCCTACACTATGTCGACTCGATCAAGAACTTGGGGACTACAGACAACTACAATACAGAAATGTTTGAGCGACTCCACATCGATTGTGCGAAGAAAGCTTGGAGGGCAACGAACCACCGGAATGAACGACCGCAGATGGTGAAGTGGCTGGAGCGTCGGGAGAAGGTAGCCATGTTTGAGACGTTGCGAGAGAGGCTGGCAGAGGAGTTAGATCACCATGCTGCCGACGGTGAGTCGGCCTCGGACTCAAACCAGGACTCACATACTCGACAGTGTCCCAAGGCCGGCATCCTGCTGCTTAAACATCCCTCAGTCAGGCAGCAATCCATCCTGTCGATCGTCAAGAAGCACGACGCACCCGGTTTTTCAAAGGCCCTCAACAGCTACGTCTACAACATGAAGCTCGGACGCCCTCTCACCAGTCGAGAAGCCGCAGAAGCCTCCTCATACCTCCCTTTCTCCCACCTCGACGTCTTTCACGGGTTCAAATTTACGACCATCCCCCTCAGTGACGGCGCACTGGAACATGACTCAGTCAAGGCGAAGCCTGCTATCGGAACTCAGCCTGCGCGGTTTGACACCGTAGTTGTGTTGCAGGATGATGACGCAGAGGCGACAGGCCTTCAAGGTAAGCTACTGGTTACCACTCAGTGATCAGTCTTGTGTGTCTAAGCTATCCACACCCGACCATAGGTACACGTATTGGGCGGGTCAAGGCAATCTTCCGCTTGCCTGACAAGGTGGCCGAGTTTGGTTCAAACCGAACTATGCCTGTGCCTGAGGAGTGGGCAGAACATGGCCCACTTGCGTACGTTGAGTGGTTCGCGAAGCTGCCGGCTTGCGCGGATCCCATCCACATGATGTACGAGGTGCGTAAGATGCCCCCCACGCAGATGGGAAACCTCCTGGTGAGGTTGTCTCCCTGAGTACGATACGACAGTCGTGCCAGTTGATCCCCCGATTCCCCAGACCCACCTCTGCAGACGGTCCGCCCACTACGATACCTGAAGATTGGCACTCACACAATGTATTAGATAGAGCAACTCGTTTCCTACTCAACAACTGGGCTACCAAATATGCGTACCAGACACTATGGTAATATCATTGATTGTCACCGGTTCTGTAGTGTAGTACATAGTAAAGTGTGACGGTAATGATTAGGGCATGAAATATAAGCTTACCATGCTTGTGGCACTTTGGTGCAAGGGATCTAAGGGACCATAGGAAGATCAGTGAAACAGGTGGGTGGCGCCTGCCCTCTTCAAGGGATTATGCCAACTGGCAAGGGCACACCTGGTCAGGAGGTAAGAGTCTTTTTGGCCTTTAACATCTTAGTGCCCCTGGGCAAGGGCAAAAAGTGCATTTATGCCTTGCGAGAGTCAATCAAGCCTTGGCAAGCCATTTGGGTTTTTCCTGATGCACACTGGTGTATTCCCTGGCAAGCATTGTGATGTGCTGCCCGATCTGAGCGGAGTGATACACCTCCAATGGATATCCCAGCCGAACGCTCTCCTTGACATCGTCGAGCATGGCTTTCTTGAGCTCCGAGGACCCGGAAGCGAGAATCTCACAGGCATCACAAAGTGTACGAGCGATGGCCAAAATCGCTGTATATGGTGTGTTGCCTGGAATGGCCTGGTAAAGAGCGTAATTTGCGGTCTCAATGACCTCGATGTCGCTCTTCAAAGAGACCGCTGGAGTGGCCTCACGAGAGGGCCCCGCATAGGAGACCCCACTCGGTGTCGTTACCTCTGAGATTCCTCCAGAGGCAGCTCCTGACAGTCTGCTAATGGCCCCGCTCTTCTTGCGAGGAGCAGTCCACAGCGTACGGTCATCTTCCTTGTCAGTGGACTCGTCGTCACTACTCTCGTTGCCCTGCAACAAGGTGTGAGACTTCCCACGACCATGTGAATGGAAACAATAAGGACGTACCTCATCGTCTGTGTCTTTAATTACCATATCCACAGGGGACGCGGCTCTCTCCGGCTGTTGAGGCGTGGGAGGGAGATTGTCCCAGTGCGCTCCATCGAGGAGCGACGGGACGGGGGCTTCCAATGCAGACACCGTGAATCCATAGTCGAAGGCAAAGTCCTCCTCCTCCTGAGGGAAGGTGGAGGGGACCGTCTCCGATGCCGACTGAGTCGTCGCCGGAGTGTCTGCGACTAAGACATGCACAGTTTCACCGGTAGGTGGGGGGGTCGTAGCCCTCCCCGAGAGGAGAGCCAGTACTGCCCTCGGTACGTTCACACCACGAGGACGTGTGGGTTATGCCAGACGCGCTGGCTTTGTGTTCGCTGCCACTAGGGCGAGCGTTGTAGTTCGTGGTTCGCGCAGTGCCTGCCACTGCAGCACTCGTCGAACCGGGTCGAGCGGTCGAGGGTGTCTTGTCGGCAGGAGGGCCCTCGTTGCGGGTGGGGGGACGGGGGGAAGGGGTCAATAGTGGTGGGCGTCTATCGGACATGATGGTGGTACGAGGTCAAGATGCGGCGCACATACAGTGCCAGACAGCCAAACACGACAAGTTTGATTCTGAGTCCCCATAATATTTTGGGCACAAACCGAGTACAGATTCAGACTCAGGGACGCGAGAAACGTCGAAAAATGACCTTCCGATGTTCTTCCCACGAGTTTTTGGGTGTGGCCATTATTTTGGGGTCGAGCACCGAGACTACTGAGTGCCGCCTCGGGCTGGCTTCAGCTCAGTATAGCATCTATAGACATCATCGCACACTGCCCAACCCTCCTGTGCGATTTCTGCTTTCGCACAGCCCACTCCGCCGCTTTCCCAGTTAGTCCCATATGGTACGCGTCCATGAACCTCCACGAACGGTTGAAGAACCGGCGGATTACCTCGACTGGGCATGCGTCGAGACATTCCCGCGCGACCCGCTTCACTTCGTCAAACTTCTCCTTGTAAACCTCCCGATACCTGTATTTAGACCAACCCCAGTACTACAGATAGATCAGTAAATGCAGTCAACTGAGAACGCGAATCCGTACCATCTCAATGGGATTCAGTTCACAGTGGAATTTCGGCAGAAAAATGTGGCCACGGCCCTTGATCTTGAGCTCCAGCAGTGAGTCTTGGAGGCGGAAGTCATCTTGCTTGCTCAGAAGCCGTGCCATACAACAGTCCGTATTCTCGAACGGACAGACAGGCGAGCACTTTGCCTTCATGCCAGTGACGTTGAAGCCGCGCTCCTCAAGTGTCTGCTTCAGGCCCTTCGCCTCGCCGCCGTCAGTCGTCATCTTCTGAACCCTCCCGCGGAGCTCGATAACTGGGTTATTCAGTGGGATGACCGTGTCCTTCTGCTTGCGCTGTTTACCGCCGTTCGACTTGTTCATATCAAAGTTCATGCATGGAGAGTGGTTGTGTAATCACATGCATCAGACTGTGCTAATTTTTAACCGCTCATGGCCGTTTTTTCTGCGCTCGCTGATGGCACTGTCGAACTCCGCTACTTGAAAGGAGTCGATTGCCATTTTTTCGCGGATTTCCGACGAGAATTCGGGTGCGGCCAATATTTTGGGGGTCAGAAACTATAGTGTTGACTTTTGAGAGACAACGGCTCGGTCGATTTGACTCGGAGGTATCTCAAAATGATCCTTGAGCCAATCTGCATCTTGTCCGATACCTCCGGGACCACAGAGAAATGGTCGACTAATATTGTCGTGTTAGGCTGTCCGGCACTGTACCACGGATCGCGACCCGGCGTCGCCTTTTCCATTGTCGATCCACAGACGACTGACGTTCCACTCCGGTGCTCTGACCACGGACGAAGGGCTGTTCTTGCGCTTGAGCACGCGTACGCCTCCACCCGTCTCCCCCTTGTCTCGGGCAGGTCTCTTCCTCGCCATCCCCTAGTTCAAGTCGGCGCCGAGCTTGTGGAGGACGGTCGTCCTAACCAATTGAATCATGGCCACGCTCACCTACCTTGACGTCTACATAGGCGACAAAGATGTACATGCACGCGAGGAGGCAGAATACTCTGCAACGTGCGTGCTGCTGTCAAACAATGCGCACATATATGGGCTCCCTCCAACACCTCCCGAGCTGGCAGAAGAGCAGCGAGACATCCTTCAGGAGCTCGACGTTTGTAGCTCACGCTGGATGGCCCAGCCAGTGACCTAACGTACCACCCCGACAGAGCTCCGTGCAGATGCGCTTCGAGCCCCCGCCGCCGCTCCTCGCTGGCCGGCTAGTGTTCGAGCTCGATCCGTCTCCAGGTCTAGCGAAGACAAGAGCCAACTTCACCGCGCTCTGCACGGCATCAGGAAAGTGTCGAGGTGTCTTACGCCGCCTCAAACGTCTAAGGTGTCTCATTCTGGCCTATTGGGCCTCATCACCTCAGCAGAATACAGGCTTCGTGGTCCACAGCAAATATTTTCCGAGTCACAATCTCACATTGAACCAATACTAGTGTTATTAGATGCAGTAACTACTCAGGGACATCAGAATAAATTTTGATGAGCATGGTAATCAATCAGTTTGTTCACCAAATAAGCACGAAAAGCGTCCATGCTCTCCGAAGATTGTAGCTCCTGTGGAATGAATTGATCACCATACATAGGTGCAAGGTGGGCTGCCCGGACAACGGTGTCCAGATGAATCACTTCGCAGGGTCGATGTCCATCATCAACACTAGCTGGAGAGATGAGTAGAGAGCGTAGAGATTGGAGTTGGTGAGTGATGCCGCGACCGGCAGTGGCACAAGAGACTAATATTGACAATCAAGGGCTGTTATCGGGGACGTCCCGGTTTCATCCACCCCGTGCTCAAGCTTAGCAAGCATGTGTGTTGCTTTGGGGCCCTCCGCGCACGACAGGACCCAACCGCTCCACCATTGCCCCTCCTTCCGCCCGCTCCCCCCTCATTTCTAAGTCCCCTCGTTTTCCATCTCTTATCACTCTTTCTCAGTTTCCTGTGTCCATGGCTGGTCCCTCGACTCGTCCAAAGAACAAAGCTCAGCGTCCAGGCGCAATAGTCAAAGAATACTCACAGCAACATCGCTCAAAGGAAGAGCTCGATGCTGATCGTAAGGCTGATGCAGAGAAGAAGAAGGCGGCTGCGCTGGTCCGCAGCGGTAAAATCAGTAACCTCGCGGAGATACAGGAGCATCTGCGACAGCGTGATGCTGCAGAGCAGAGCAGACACACACTGACTCTGAAGGTTCCACCGAAGCATCGACAGCAGCAAATCTCGTCAGGTCCTGGGTCTGCCAATGCTCAGGACGATCAGCAAATGTTGGAGTCACCGCATGAGCTGCCCAGTGTGGGCGAGTATGAGGGTATGTACAGTACATTCTAAACCCAGCCATGAAACTGAATATATTGTCAGCCACCCTACAATCCGACAGTGTCGCCGGTATGGTATTTGATCAAGCTTCTGAGCTGCAACATTGACACTTCATGACCGGGACTTCGTATGTTGCAGATCTCCTTGCCAACCCACCAACAGCAGCCAGTATGCCAGCACCCCTTGCTACCATTCATCTGCCAGCCCAGGCAACACCAGTGGCGAAGGCCACACGGAAGGAGAAGAACTCAAACAGTGTGCGAAGGCACGACATTGAAGCAATCACAACGGTCAGAAGCATATGTTTGTTTCTGGTGTGTACGTTTACTAAGACTCCGCAATTGCTAGGCATCAACAGGTAATAGATCTATGCTCTGTTGTTGCTCCGAGTTCATTATCTGACGTTCATTATGGCAACAGAAGCCCCGCCTGAGCAAGAGGTGCGTGGCCACCCAAAGCATAAGATGGGAAAAGACCGGGACAACATCACGTATGTATTCATCACCTCTACATGACATTGACATGGAAGCGGCACTGTCATCCTGTATACCGGCGGGTAACAGCATGCGGGCCCCTGTTTACCAGTGGGTAACAGCGCGCGGGCCCGTGTTCACCGCAGGGTAACAGCGCGTGGCCCCTGTATACCGGCGGGTAACAGCGCGCAGGTCCCTGTTTACCAGCAGGTAACAGCGCGCGGGCCCGTGTTCACCGCAGGGTAACCCCAAAATCGTGGTTGTGTGCTGCTCACATGCGCGGTATGTCAGGATTTTGTGTCCTTGCTTTGTTCCATTACCTTACAGTTGCCTACTTCCGCACCATGTTATCTGTAATTCTGTTGTTTCGATGACTTGGCAGAACAGGATCTTGACAGTAGAGCATTTTACGGACTCGGACAAGACTTATCTCCTGCTGTCTAGCTCAAATCTATATTCAATTTTGTTGCATTTCTTTGCGGTCCAGTGGCATGCCTTAGTGTCTCGTAGTGTCTCGTATACATGTTGTCTATGCACCTAACTGCCTCAGTAGCCTCTCAAATGAGAAATAATCTACTCAAACGAGACAGCCCTGAGACAGCCTGTCTCAAACGGTCTCATTGCCTCGTTGTCTCAATGAGGCAACATAGGTAGGTGGCGCACTTTCCTGATGGGGCGAGAAGGGCATGTGCAAGCACGCACCCAACAAGAGGCTGCACTATCTGGGTTGCCCGATCCACCGGATAGTCAAGGGCTTCGTCGCGCAAGGTGGGGATGTAACCAGAGGCGACGGCAGCGGTGGTGAGGCAAGTACACATATCGTCCCGGCAGTAACTAGTGTGACTTACCCGCAGTCCATACACCACAGTCGATCTACGGGGGGAAGTAGGTAAAATATAATGGGCGTTTGGCACAGTGGTAGCGCGCACGCTTTGCATTCACAAATGTTGCGTGAGGTCGAGGGTTCAAACCCCCCAACGTCCACATCTTTTGCTGCTTTCACTCCGGGAAGATTGAAAAGAAGATTGAACGCCTTTTTGTGATCACCGCCTCACTGAACAAATGTGCAAATCAAGTACAATTCTATCTTGTTGGGCCAGGTTCAAAGACGTGAGTCACCGTGTTCACAATCCATTTACAATAGGTATCGCTGTCCGGAAGATTGGACAATGTGGACCAGCTAAAAGAAAACATTACTGCCGTTATGCATGGACATTCAGGGGATTGAACCCTGGACCTCACGCAAGCATGCCAGCCAGGCAAGAGAATGCGAAGCGTGCGCGCTACCACTGTGCCAAACGCCCATGTGACAGAATGGTCCGATGTTCATGGTAGGGAGTCACACCGGGTAGGTCCACACGCGGCGCGCCACAAGCGTGTCTGGAGGACTCGGACGGTTTCCTGGACTTCATCATCCGCCTGCACCGACCATGGACATAGATATCATCGAGGAGAACGAGCAGCAATATGAGTCCGCGAGGCTCTCCGGCAAACGACCTGCAACGTTACCTGTCGACGAGGCGCACCCGTTCGAGCTCGAGACAATCAGCTCCGGATACTCAGGTGAGGGTGTCCCATTGTGCATGCAGCTTGAAGCTCATTGTCCTCAGGACGATGTGCTGTTGAACGATACATTCAGGTTATATCGCAGTGCCAAGCACTAGCCCTTCCAGCCTTCCAAGCCGCACTTGAGCTTGTCTTGAAGATGAGCGACACTGCGCTGTACCGCTCGCTCCTTGCAGCGTATGACCAGCTTGCTACTGGGTCGGACGGTGACCTACCCCCTCTTGCGGAGGTCCATCCTCTTAATCAGGATTGGATCGACGAGGTCACGCAGAAGAACCAAGCACAGCGCATCAAGCTCGAGACAGAGCTCAAGACATACACGAGCAACATGATCAAGGAGAGCATTCGTGTGGGTGTGTCTGCGCTCCCCGTAAGCCGAGTACGTGCTCAGTGGCCACACATGTAGATGGCGTATCGGGACTTGGGAGAGTTCTATCGCGCCACAGGCGATCATGCTGCTGCGCTCAAGCATTACACAAAGTCGCGTGAGTTCTGCACAACTAGCCAGCATGTCTTGGAAATGTGTCTATCCGTTCTGGAGGTGAGTCTTTTCCCTCAACATTTCTATATACGGCAAGGTCGACGCATCCGTTCGTGCAAACGATGGCGAAGGAGTTCCCAGCGCGCTTCGCTATGTCTCTGCAGTGTTATGCAGTCTGTGGTGTTGACTCCATACACCCAGCTGCTCATTGAACACCGAAACTACGCACACATATCTACGTATGTCTTCAAGGCGGATGCTGCGTTAGATGCTGCGAGCGCTGCTCGGTCGGGGCCTGCTTCGGGGCCGACTGCCCCCGCAAACGCAGCAGCGGCGAGCAAGGAGAGGGTAGCGGTCGAACGAGAGAAGGTGCAAAGCAAGCTCGACATCAGCATGGCGCTGTCACATCTCGGTCAGGGGAACTACGAGAAGGCCGCCCAATCCTTCCTCAAAGTAGGCCCCGTCAAGTCTGTGGGCGACTGGGTCGGGACGGTGAGCGGCTTCTCTGCAGGCTGATCAGCGAGGGCGGGGGCTAACACTGGACAACGACAGCTAACCGCCTCGGGCGACGTCGCGATTTATACGACCCTCTGCGCGCTGGCGACATTCAGCCGGCAGCAGATCCGCTCTCAGATCCTCGACAACGACAACTTTGGTGTGTACATCGAGCAGGAGCCCTACGTACGCGATCTGCTCGAGTCGTACATGGGCAACCGCTTCAAGCTCATGCTCGAGACCCTCGAACGCTACTCGGTTTGTACACCCACTCTCCTAGGTATCAATGCACTGTGTTTACTCGGCTGACTGTCCAGACGCGCCATGCGCTTGACCTGCACCTCGGGAGCCACATGACGAACATTACGAACATGATCCGCAGTCGCGCCCTCGTGCAGTACTTCCAGCCGTTCGCATCCATCAAGCTCGAGCGGATGAGCACCGCGTTCGGGTGGACCGTTGAGGAGCTCGAGCGGCAGGTCGTCGCTCTTATCCAGGCGGGCGAGATCCAGGCGCGGGTCGACCGTCAGAACAAAGTACGTGTACGGACCGAGCATCGGTTCTAACTGTGTTCACGATGTTCTCCAGATCCTGAAGGCGAAGGAGACTGACCAGCGCAGTGCGCTGTTTGCGCGCGCGATAAACTCGGGCGAGACGATGCAAGTCGCGAACCGCAAGTTGCTGCTCCGCATGAGGCTGTACGTTGGTGTTACTTTTGCATACATATGCAGAGTGCTAACCCAGTGTGTGCGCTAGTCAACAAGCAGACCTCGTTGTCAAGGCGCAGCGCGGCCAAGGCGGAAGCCATGCTGGCGACTACATGCTCAGCGATATATACAGCATGTAGAATCACCATTGTACTGATATCTCATCCCTAGCATTGCGAGTCCGTAGCTGTCGTTGTTGTAAACATTGGAATGAAACTGCCTGTAGCATGTGCCATGATTGCCAACAACAAATTCCAAGCAGGAGAGACAAGGAATATGTGAATGGCAAGGTTGCTCATGCATTGACCTCGTCGAACCGTTTGTATGAGTGCTTCTCGTACTCTTTTATCTTCATCCTCCGCCTCGTAGGCCTGATTGGGACAAAAGTCAGTGAGCAGAGGACTGAAGGCTGCATGACGGACGTACAGCACACGGACACGAGGTTCTATGAGTGCACGTTGTTGCATGCTCACAAACCGATCACGGAACAGGTTTCCTTCAGGCTGTCACAATATGATCGGTCATTCTTGCCCAAGACTAGATCAACCAGACTCACCTTCAGTGCACGCAAACTCTCGCTGAGGTCCTCGCTCAGCTGTACATCCACCTCGCCCTCCGGCACCTTATGCTTCCCCAACCGCTGTCCATTCAACCCCTGCTTTAGCTTCTCCTGCATCTCTACCTGCCGCTGTGCACGCAGCCTCTCCCGCGCCGTGAGATCCCGCCCGAGGGCCTTGCGCAGGCCCTTTGCGCCGTCGACAGAGGCAAGCATACGCTTATTGGCTGCACGCTCGGCGAGCGCACGCTTCTCCGCGCGCTGCCGCTCCGCCTTCCGCCGCTCCTTCTTCGTCTTCCTCTCTGGCATCTTCTTTACTGGCGGGAGGCCCTCCGCTTCGTCCTGCGCCTCATCCACGTCGTCGATCGGCTGGATGGTCATCCCCTGCGGGACGCCCTCCTGTGTCTCGAGAGCCGCGGCTTCACGCGCGACCTCCATTCTGCGCTTTGCGTCCTCGAGCTTCTTCGCCTCTTTGATGCGGCGCTCTTCAATTTCGTTCGCGGCACGGAGGAGCTCCTGGTGCGAGGTGACTAGCGGGTTGTAGGACGTGCCTTCGTGCGGGGCAGGGACGGCAGGGACGACAATTTGGGAGCGAGGATGAGGTGTCTTTGGCTACACTCTTTCATCAATGGACGTCTCATGCAGAACAGAAAAGCAAAACGCACCTTAACAGTTGCCCCCAAGGCAGGAATAGCCTCCCATACATTGTATGTCCCGCTGTTTTTCGCAGCCTCACTCACTTCAAGCAACGCGCTCCCTGCACCGACCTCCGTCGGGTCCATGATTGCGTTGAACGGCCCCTTCCGCGGCCGCTTGCCCACTCGAAGTAGGCGATCCTTCTCGCTATGTGTCAGCACCTTGCGCTTCAGTGGGTTAGGTGTTGTGCGAGACAAGACGGCGGGCACAGCGGAGCGCTGCGCAAGAATTTTACTCGACATAAGGAGCTCCTTGGAGAATTTGGGCTGTGTCCGCCGGACTGACCATTGCTATCAGCCTCGTGAAGCATCATCGCAAGGTTGTAGCACACCTTGTTCGTCGCCCTTCGCATCTACTTGGAACAGCTCCTCGTCCTTCTTCGTCCGCAAGACAGATCTGCGCATGGGTTCAGCATCTTGAGTGGGGCCAACCCAGATTCCAGTTACAATAAGTACTCACCCAGTCACTCTTTCCTCGTCTCGTAGCTCTTCTAGCCTCCGCTCGACATCCTCTATGTTTACATTTTTGCGCCATGCCTTTTTGCCTTTCCGACTCGTCTGATTATGTTGTGCGGGTGCCCCCACTAAGGAGACTGCTTTCTTCACGCTAGAGTGCGCTCTATTAGGGGTGATGGTCGTCACAGACATGGTCAGCCAAGCTAGTCGTGAGATTGTGGCAGCGAGCAAGTCGTTCCGCACTATGGGTCTAGGAAAAGTGTAATGTCTAAGGCGGACGTATATTGGACGATACAACCGAAAGGCGCAAAAGAAATTACAAGCATTAATGGGGTAGTGGTAACCTGGGTCGTTGCCATCGACCCGCCGGGGGTTCGATTCCCCCTTAATGCAATCACATGTGGGTTTCACTATTTTGCTCTTTACATCTTGCGTGGAAGTCCTTGTTATTTGAATGGTGTTCTGGGTTCCACGATGTTATTATATTGGCAAGTTATACCTACTATACGCACATATGACTTCGACGAGGAGGAGGAGGAGGGGGAGGAGGAGGACCACCGACCGCGAGCGCGTTCGCATTATCTAAGTTAGCAGGTTGAGTGCAGTCATAAAATAAGTCACACAATGTATCGATACATGTTTTAAACAGTCTATCGTAGAGCAAAAGAGTCCAATTTCACCGCGAGACGCATGTTCATTCCCACTTTCCACAGCCTTGCGCGTGGACCGCACATCATCAGCAATGTTTATTGTGTCATGGTCGTGACCAGCGGGACAGAATTGGGGCCGTTGGTGTTTGTGCGTACTTTATGCAGGCTACCGAGGAGCTGCGGTGAGCGCAGATCAAACATACATCGGCTTACGGTACGCACTTCTCGAAATGCGACCCCCGTTTCGGGTCGGCGCGGCGCTTCGCCATCGTCTTGCGCACCTTCTCTTCCGGCCGGACGACAATGATGGGTACGGGCGAGTGACTCAGGCAATACCTAAAAGCACATAGGTCAGCAGTCAGTTTAGGCAGAGGGGGAACACTCCCCACCTTGACACGCTCCCGAGCTTGCCAGGCGTGCCGAACGCAGCCCCCCATGACTGGATCATGCTGCGCTGGCCTCGCGTACCAACGACGATTGAGTCGGGCCGGTAGAGCGAGATGAGCCGGTCGATGGTCTGTGGTACCTTGCCCGCGATGTACTCGACGATGATCGAGAGCTATATCCAGCATCCTGTCAGGACATGGCTAGTGTGCAAAGGGTATCGTGAACGCACTTTCCGGTCTGGGTCGCCCTCTACACACTTCTCTTGGATGTACCGCATCAGCTCGCGCGCATCCTCACGGTATTGGGCATGATCCTTGTCTGTACGTCATGATCAGCGAAAGGTCATGCGAGCAAACGGGCCGTCGAACCAAGTTCGTCCGTGTCAACTCCACGGAACACAATCAATTCGTCCCCGCCCTGCACCAAGCTTTCCAGCGCCCAATCCAGCGCAGTCTTGCCCGGTTCGTCCGGGCTGCTCGCGCACAAGAACACGCGAGTGTGGCGGGTCCGCGAGTAGCCCTCGTTCTGCACGTGGAGCGTGTAAGAGAACATGCTCGCCTGCGGGTTCTCGAGCGTGTCGAAGGACACCTTCGGCTCGTAGCCCTGCCCAGCCACGAGCGGGCTCGGCGTGAGCGGGGTGACGGCGAAGGGCGGGGTCTCGTTCGGTGATGCGAGAAGAGTAGAGGTCGACGGTGAGTGGGAGGGCGAGGATGTGACGGCCGAATTTGCGGAGATGAGCGGCGAGGAGCGAGTGGGTGGCGAGCCGGGCGTGCAAGGACGCGAAGAGTGCTTCATCGCGGAGCGCAGGGGCGGGAGGGGGATATAGTGCGGGTGGTCGCGTTCTGGCGAGGACGGCATGTTGGGCAACAGTGGGCTAGTGAGGGCTGCGCAGGGATGGGTCGCGTTCTTAAGCCTGCTGATGGGGGCGCCCTGTGTGAGAGTACGCGTCAGATCACGGCACCTGTGTGGCAAGGGAGACTGCCAAGGCGTCCTGTCCTCGGTGTGAATGAGAGCCGGGGTGCTATCTGGGCGATCAGGGGCAATTGAGGTAGTCTGGGGTATCGGTCGGGGAGCATGGATTCGTTTTACGTGGCATGACAGGCTCATGTGGATAGGAAAGAGGAAGATGCATGTATCACGACTGTATGAGGTTCTCCTCTTCGGCCAAGGCTCGCGGGATAACGATGAGGTAGCCGGGAATGCGTTACCCGGGCTGAGGACGCGGCTCCAGTTTCAAGTTCTTTCACCGGGAGCGTCCGCATTCTCCCGTAGCCGCAGAGCACGCAGCGGGCACACACTGGGCGAGCAGCCTTGGCTATGCCGAACTTGACAAGACATCTTCGTGGAGGGCAAAGCTGGACCCACTCGGATCGAAGCGATGCAAGAGATGGGATTCTAAATTCGGCTCATATCACGCACCTGTAGCCAACCAGGCGATCGCAGCGCTTGAAGGGCTTAGTGGCTTCCTACTCCGTTTGCGAGGGTTCAGAACTTGCGTATGGGCTCTCGGCGCAGACAACAAAGGGGATGAGCAGGCCTGCGGCTCGAAGTAGGCGTAGGGGACGTTGAGGGTGGAGACGATGGTTGGGAGAGAGATGTGTAGTGTCGGAGTTTGAATGCGACTTCACCTCAACCTCGATGACGACCTCACCCGACACTGCCCCATCGTCGTCCACGGCTCAGCCCCAGCAGGCAGCCAGTAAGCAGTCTGATAGCTCAGCTGCCTCACCGTCTTCACAGACCCTTTCTCATGGAGGGGACACACCAGAGCCGATGGGGAAGGGGAAGGGGAAGGACACAAGCCAGGACGCTACCCCCAGTCCTTCTGCGTCTACCTCTGCCTCTCCAGCACCCATTCAAGCCGCAGGCGCGGTGGCGGCTACTGCAGGCGACTGGCAGGCAATTTGGTCGCCCGCGCACAACGCGTATTATTTCTACAACGCACAGACACAAGAGACGACATGGACGAACCCCCTCCAGCCCGCGCCTGCAGCCGGTGCGTTCGCTGATCCCTCGGCCCCAGACACTTCCACATCGCCGTCGCCGGCCCCACCGCCGGCGCTCTCCGCGATGTACGACCTCCAGGCGGCGGCGGCGGCGGCGCAAGGCATCGATCCCGCACTCGCTCATCTCGACCCATCGTTTGCTGCTGGGCCGTCGAACCCTGCGGCATTCACGTATACGGCGAAGTTCAATTCACGCACGGGAGCCTTCACGCGCCCGGACGGCCGCGACCCGTCGCACCTGTCTGAGTACGAGCGCGCGAAGCGCATGAGCGAATTCTACTTTGATGTCAACGCTTGGGAGGAGGATGTCGAGGCCCGCAAGCTTGAGGAGGCGCATGAAGAGGAGACCAAGAAGCGGAAGCGGCCTACCAAGAAGGACTTGGTGAGTTCTAGCATGTACGACAGATGTTCATCCACTAAACATCGTCACGTAGGAGCGTTTCAAGGCACAGAAAAAGATGAAAAAGATTGCGAAGACCGCATGGTTGCGTACATGACATGTAGAATGAATGCTTGCAGTCTGGAGGTATGCGGGTACCACGTCACTCACTCTCCGTGCCGCAGCATGGCAGAAATATGATTCTGTGCAACTGTGCTCGCAGGGCCCTCGTGCTCTTACCCTCAGCCGTGAAGCCAAGAGATGTGTGAGTGGTTTTGCACCGCACATCCAACATTTGCCCTTCGATTGCCGAGTGGTTTCGTATGCCCCTCAATTTGTCGATGCGATTTCGTGCGATAAGTGATTGTCATTATTGATGATAGAAACCCCCGAAAAGAGATCATATCAATTGCCAATCAAGGCCCCGAAGTTTTAGGTTCAGTGCCGGAGTTTAAAAACGAGGAAGAGATATATAAACCTGCGTCGCTCCTCTTTTTCCCCCCATCCCAGCTCTCTCCCAACTTGCATCTGCCTGTCTGCTGTCTGTGTCCGGTTCCGATCTTTGTCAAGGTTTCAACGGGTCCTCATCTGTAGCATAAGATAATCATGTCTTCAAAAGTTTACGTTGGGTCAGTTTTGTTGTGACGTGCCTCGTGCTGCGCTCCTCCCTGATGAGCGCGCGACTGATGTCTTGTTTCTGTGTTATTGTAGTAACTTGAGCTGGAACACCACCGACGATTCGCTCCGTCAAGTCAGTGTGATTTTGTGTTTGCACGACGTCCTCGTGGCGTCGTGCTTTGCTTGTGGATTGTGTCTGATGTTATCATGTCTTGCGAATTTTTAGGCCTTCTCGCAATATGGAAACGTCACTGATGTACGCGATCTTCTCACTACCGGCTGAGATCTGGGCATCGCTTTGATGGACAGTCGGTACAATCTCTGGGTCGTTGAGCTTACTGTTTTCTTCAGTCCATTGTGATGCGCGACCGCGAGACTGGTCGCTCGCGTGGCTTCGCCTTCGTCACCTTCTCCTCTGACCAGGAGGCTCAGACTGCCATCAACGGCTTGCACGAGCAGGAGCTTGACGGCCGTCGTATCAAGGTCAACCTCGCTAATGCCCGTGGTGGTGGTGGAGGTGGTGGAGGTTCGAATTCTTCTTGATCAGTGAGAGTCCATGTGATGACCGTGCTCCCCTTGTCAGGCTACGGCGGTGGCAACGGTGGCGGTGGAGGCTACGGCGGTGGAGGCTACAGTAAGTCGTCGGTCATTTGATTGGAATGGTTGTTCATGTCCGTGGTATCTGTAGGCGGTGGCGGAGGCTACCAAGGTGGCGGTGGTTACCAGAGCGGTGGCGGTGGCGGATACGGTCAGGGTGGGTACAGCCAGGGTTCATACGGTGGCGGTTATGAGCAAGGTCGCGACGCCCGTGGTCGTGGTATTGAGTTGCACGTTGCTGACTTATTTGTCCTATAGGTGGTGGTTATGGTGGCCAGCAGGGCGGTTACGGCGGTGGCGGAGGCTACTAGAGCCTCGCTTATGGTGAGTACACTTGTCTCTTCAGTCAAATCATATATTCATTCCAGGGATTAGCTGCGAAGCTTGACTTCGTGATAGGCAAGAGACTCTCATCTTGTATCCATCGTCGGTGATCCTCTGTTTCTTGCACGGCGTGTCTCGTTTGTATTGTTCCTGCTCGGCCCACTCATCCACCTCGCTCGTCGTCCACCTTCATCGTGTGGTAGCATTCGTCGTTTTCGTCCAGCCTCGTTTCGTCCTTGATGCGCGGTCTCGTTATTCACAATCCGGCTTCTGTACTTGTACGTTTCTGTCAGGCGTCCACTGTACGATTTGCTACCGTCTTTCGTCGCTCCCCGTTCCCGTCTATACGCCATATCCCGCTAGTGTGGATGAGTGTCCACTTTACTGCTTAACCCCATGTATCACAAGTCGTCAAATACGGTTTCTGTGTCGCATCAACGTATGATTGGTGTCAGTAGTTCGACATGTTGGCGATTATGGTTTGCGATGCAAGAAAAATGAGAAATCAGTAGACCACGCAAGGATAAGCTTCTGTCTCTCCATGTTATGTAGTCTCTCGATCCAAGACAAGCCTCATCGTGGCAATTCCTTCTTTACTGGTGAGTCTTTAATCATCTCATCGCAGTCTCGTCGCCATCGACTCCTCTGCTATCTCGCCCCCTATGAACAACACCACTGACATGAGATCATTGCAGGATACATGATCGACATGCTTTGACGCACAAACTTGAAGCACAATAAACGTATTTGAATTCCTCAGGCCCTCGTCGCTATGCTCAAGTCCGATCCTGACTTTAAGTTTGATATATCAATAGCGCATCACCTAGACCTCGTACTACCGGAGACCAGGGATACAAGAATTCCGCTCATGCAGCAACGTCACACTCCTCCATCTGGCAGCCTTGTTGGGAGACGTGCACGAATGCCTACGTCTAGGCACGGATGTCGACTGCCGCGACTCTCTAGGACGTACCCCGTTGTGTATCGCACTAGCGGAGGTCGCAAAGGAATACCAATGCCGCTCTGGCCGAAGCCCAGGTGCCGCGCAGCTGAAACAACTTCGACGCATCGCGAAGGTCTTGCTCGAGCAGCACGCCGATCCTGGCAGCCCCGCTGATCCCCGCCTCGCTGCCACCGACGACTCTTTTTTGCCAGTGACTTGTGCCTGGTACTCTCTGGACGTAGAGCTAGTCGAGCTGTTCGCTCAGCACGGTGTCTGAGATCGGGAGACCTCCCTTTGAAGCCCCAGCCCTAATAGGACGCCAGGGATTCCAATCCTGACACAGTCGCCGCTCTTGGTCGACTCACTTCCCGGCTCACGAGAGATGGCTTCCTACCAAGGCCACCACGCCAGTGCGCCTGCTTGTCAGGGAAACCACTTTCCGGTTGTCATGGCCAACAGGAGCTCCCGTACCCTTCGTATTTCCCCTGCACTTGCGGCACATCCAAGAGGTGGGCGAAGTGCTGCATGGGAAGGGTCTTTGAGATTGTAGAGACGTGGAACCGCTTGTCAGTCATCCGCTACGATCTAGTTTCGGCCTCTCCTCTGGGCCGATGAACCCTCTCGAATTGCTACATAGGATGGCAAGCGCCGATGGCGAGGTGCTTCGCAGTACGCAGGAGCCCGGAGAGTGTATGAAGCTAGTCTTGAAGCTTGAAGATTGAAGATTGATGCTAACCTCCCTGGAGGTAGCAGGGCGACAGGAGACCCGGCATTCGGTCATGCCGCCTTGAAGGAGATGGGATGGTACACGTTAGTGACAGTACTCGTATCACTAGCCACAACACACTAACCGAGCATCAATGTAGGCCCACGCATAAACGGCCGTCGAAGAATGACGGCAAGGTCATGAGTGGGAGGTGGAACATTGCGGTGGACGAATACATCGCGCTCGGGACGGACCGATCCCAGGGCGGAAGATGAAATCCTGCGCTGGGTGCAGGAGGGTACGTACTATTCACTACTACCTCATACTTGCTAATCCACCTTGCAAATTCACTATTGCCGCGCTGTGTTCCAGCTGGCTCACTGGAAGGTAAGAATGTATGCAAGATGCGAGAGCATCGGTTCCAGATGTTGCCACTTATACAGCTATCCTCGTTATGCTCGTCAGGCCTCGTCAGGCCTGCTTACTGGCAGGTCACTCGCGTCAGTCCCACGTCAACAATGCATCTGGAGTCCGACTCCGTTAGAGGACGCGAAGCGCATGTTACACTTCGGCCTCAACGCTTAAGAAGCAGGATATTGCAGCCTACATCTCAAGAGGCGCACGAAGACGAGACCGACAAGCGGAAGCCTTAGACGCCCACAAAGCAGGAACTGGTGATTCTACCACCTAACTCAGCGTTGTGTCTCGTAGGAGCGATGCGTGGCTGGGTGTGGAGCTAGTAGCCAAAGGATACCAAACAGATGCGTCGATAACTATCTACCGTCGCCTCTCTCTTCGCTTTCCCCTGCCACCTGCAAGTTTCGTTGCTCACAATGTACAGCACCCCCGCCGGGACTGGCGTTGGAATCAACGCATTCACTACCCTCCACGAGCCTCCATACCGAAATAAGCACATTTGCCTTCCCCACGCTCTTATTACTATGCTTAAATCCGATTCCGACGTCCAGTTTGAATCATCGTTGATTCACCACCCCGAATATCTATCCCTGGGGCTTTGGGATGCGACATCAATGCGACACTACGCTCACGGTACAGGACCCCTATATACGTCTCTCCCGCACGATGACGCTTCCCATCGTTTTTCTCAGGAGCAACTGCACGACATGGCAGTGACCCTTTTCGAAGGACGCAGCAATATCACACTCCTCCATCTCGCAGTCTGGCTCGCAGATGTCCCACTGGTGTACGAATGTATACGTCTCGGAACCGACGTCAATTGTCGTGATTCCCAAGGACGCACACCGCTCCACCTCACGGTGGTGCGATTTTCCGACTGTCGTACTAGCCTTCACCACACCTCTTTGAAGTCAGCTACCAAAGCTAACCACTGGATACAACTACGGCACATCATTAAAGTCCTGCTTGAACAACATGCCGACCCACAACTCATCGGTTGCAGTGAACATTACTGGTCTTGGCTTGCACTGGACCCAGAAATGACCGAGCTTCTCGGTCTACACGGGGTACTAAATCTCGAACCCCCTCTGGTGCCCCCTCCATCATTGGCATCCCCTTTGTTGCAATACACTTATCCCAGTCAAATCGCCATTCGGTTCGCGAAGGACGGAGTCCCGCCTAGGCCGCCTCGCCAATGCCCTTGCCTATCAGGGAAGCCGCTCTCCGAGTGCCACGGGCCACGAGACCACCCATACCCTTCAGACTTTGCATGCTATTGCGGGACATCGAGAACATACGAGCAGTGTTGCAGGGGAAAAGGTTTTGACGTCGTTGAGAGGTGGGACGAGGTGCAAGGGCACCTAACACTTGTCCGTTATGAAAGTGCGCTTCCGCTACTGGCAGAAAGAGCCGGCCCCGCCGGTCTCGAGGACATCTTGCGCATCACAACGGGTGAAATGGAGTGCGTCGATGTGGTTATGAAGATCGATGCTGCCCTACCAGACGGAAGCGCGAATAAAGCGGATCCGGCATTCCGATACGCCGCTACGAAGTTACCGGTCATGGCCAGGTCAGTCAATTCTCGCGTGAGACGTATGAAGTTACCCGTCGGACTAATGTGGTTGCATTGGAGACCCCTCGGCATCGTCCTGAGGTTGAAGTATGGCGCGATCTTGACTGGGCGCTGGAATGCTGCTGTTGATGAATACATTGCGCTTGGGACGGACCGCCGTAGCGCATTGGAGATCGAACAGGCAGCCAAGTTCAATGTCAGCTTCGGTCCCCTATGGAAACAATGCGAGAGGCTTGAGTGTGATGAGCTCGAGTATCCTGGGCGAACGATGAAGTGCTGCACTGGGTGCAGGAAGGCACGTACCCGTGATCAAACACCCTTCAAGGTCTTATTCACCAATGTGCCGTACAGATATACTATTGCGGTGTTGCTTGCCAGCGAGCCCACTGGAAAGAACACAAACCAGAATGCAAGACACGCACTCATCGGCCGCAGGAGCTACCATCGCAACCAATATATGCCGATGCGTTCGAGACGGTCGTCGAACCTGCCTTTGAGAAAATCCGTTCCGGAGAACCGCTGGAGTAAGCTCGAACTTCTCATATTCGTATGCTGCAACTAACCTCCTACAGTTGGTCAGCCAAGTTGGTCAAGGCCATGCATGACGGCCCTAGTGTCCTGACAGCATTATTATGAACAGCTTTGTTAAGTGTGTATTTGTCGATGAGTACCACGATGTCTGGCAGTGTCGTTGCGCAGAGAATTGAACACAAGCCAATGCGTTATGCACATGTATTAAAACCAACGATATATCGTATATCAAGCCTCATTCATGCCTTGCCTGCAGTGGTTGTTCTCTTCCGGCTCACGCGCTGAGTACCCTTCACGGCTGCATCTGCAACCGGTGCAGGCACCTCCGCCTCGCCGCGGGGTTTCGTAGCGCTCCTGGTCGGCTTCGCCCTGGATCCCGACGCAGATGCGGGCTTCGCCTTGCTTTTCGTGGTAGTCACAGCCGCAGGCACGTCGTCTGGCTCCGGTGTGTTCTCTTTGTCACCAACACCGTCCTCTTCGTCCTCGCCCGTCGTCGTCCCAGCGCTCGGAGCCTCGACGACCGCCTTCTTCGAGGACGCACCAGCACGAGAGCGTGTGCCGCTCCTTGTCGCGCCAGAGGATGTCGGAGCCTTCAAAGTCGCCGAGGGCTTACGCCCGCGGACCGCGCGCGCAGGCCCTGCATTCTCGTCGTCAGACGGCGGGACTGCGGCGGGGGTGGTGTCTTCCTCTTTGACTGCCGCCGCCGCAGGTATTCGGCTCCGAGCGGTGCGCCGCACCTTCGTCGCTGCAGGAGCCGGCGCCTCCGCGGCGAACGAGTCCAAAGGGTCGTCCTCCACTGCCCCCGCCGCCTTGCTGCGTACGTCGCGACGCACCGTGCTGGGCTTAGGAGCGGGTGCTGGTGCGACGGGTGTCTTCGCGACGCGCGGGCGGCGGGCGGACGCTGCAACACTGGCTGGGGTCTTGCGCGCAACTTCGGGCTCTGTGCTCGCCGCACGGGTGCTACGACGGAGAGGCTTGCTGCTGCCTGCGCCTGCCTCGTCTTCACTGGCATCGCTGGTTGCACCAGCTTTCTTCCTGGTGGGTGGCTTGGTCCGGGACGGCTACGTGGAGGTATCAGCAGCCGTAGGATGTGATGTCTGAGGCAAGACGCGCACCAGCTCGGGGACCTCGTCCTCTTCGTCTGCCCGCGGTGTGCGAGTACGTGCAATGCGCGGAATACTTGTTCCAGCAGCTTCCTGAGGGATGTCAGCTACACACGCACAGCGAGACGTCAAGGAAAACATACCTGGTCGCTCTCCGCAGTACGAGTCCTTGTCCGCCGCACAACACGCGCCGCGGGAGGCTGCGTCCCAACAGGTGCGGCCACCTCGTCTTCCTCCACCACCGCAAGGCCGCTCGCCGGCGTCTCCTTGCGCGTAGCAGCACTTCTCGGCGTCCGCTTCGCCGGCACTGCCCTGCTTTTCACGCTGCGCGCAGGAACCACAGGTGCAGGCTCTTCCTCGTCATCTTCCTCGTCATCAGGGGCGACGGCTTTGCCTCGCCACCCTGCGGGAGAGGACATCATCTCGCCGACACCCTCGAGCGCTGCGTCCGCAAACTCAGCCAGGGGCTTCGTGGGGCGGAACATCTCTCGCACGCCCTTGAGCTGCGGCGTCGCCGACGGACAAGGGTCCCTGAACAAATGGCGGAGGTCGCCCATTTGCGGCGTGCGCACTTGGCTCGGCGCAACTGCCACCGGGACCGCCGCGCCCTCTGCAGTGTCCCCATCTCCGTCATCCTGCTCTTGTTCTTCCATGATCGCGTCCGGCTCGCCCCGAGCGCCATGCTCGCGCGCGAGGAGCGAGAACCCGCCTCGCTTGCGCGGGCTGAGCGATGCGCGACGCGGCGCATCCTCCATGCTCTGTCGGCGCCGCACGCCCTCGACCATCTGGCGCATTCGGGCGAGGAGCACGCTCGCGTCCTCTGCCCCCGCGCCATCCTCTTCGCCAGCTGCGCTGGGGACCTTCTGCGGCGACAGTGGAGTGCTCGTGTTGGGAGCCGAGGGGAAAAGCGCGGGGAGCGGCGCGGCGGGGGCGCGGCGGAAGCCAGGGACCTGTCCGTTGAAGAACGTGTCCGGCGTCTTGAGGGCAGACTTTCTGCGCTCGCGGATGGCCTGCGTGAATATGTCAGTAGACAATATGCGGCATGCGGGATAGCGCGGGCTTACCCGCTTCTCTGCCTCGCTGACGCGGTCCCGGCGTGGCGTACCCGCGGTGGAGGGACCAGGGACGACGCTCACGGCGCGCTCCTCCTTGATGTCGCCGTCTTCCTCCGTCTTGACTTTACCATCAGCGAGCGGAACGACGATGTCGGAAACTTTCCATGGCTCGAGGAGGCGCACGCGGCGCGGACCTACTGGAGCACCGGATACAGAGCTCGCGAGGCTGGGCGCAAACCCGCCGATGGACGCGCGGCCTTGCGCTGAGGCGCGGTTGAAGGTGGACGACGCCTGAGGGGTCATGAACCTACCTAGGGGCCGTTGAGGTTCAGGTGTGGAGGGACCGGCGAGGAGTGGCTGTTGCAGTTCTTCTAGATTGGGGTATATGTTGTCGGTGTTCTCTACGCCATCGGTAATCATGTTGTCTTGCTCTTCGTTGTCGTGTTGTTCTTCGTACTCTGTGTAGTGTCCGTCGTGCCGAACTTCGTTGCCATCCACAGTCTCTGGCTCTTCGTCAGGGGTATCGTCTGTTTCCTCTGTTTCAGGCTGCAGAGCATGGTCAATACAAGCAGTACATAATCTCGCGAGTAACGCACCTCAAGACTCGCCGCTCTGAATGCCCAGCCCAAGCCACCCTTCACGGCCTCAAGGCTCTTCCTCCACCCGCTCATCGGTGTCCGCCTCTGCTGCTCTTCCTCCTCCTTCACCTCTTCTTCAAAATCCTCCTCAACGTCCTCCATACGCACGTCCGCCGCATCCTCGCCCATGATGCTCTCGACCTCCTCCGCCTCGCGCTCGTCCTCTCGCTGCATTTCGTTCCGGAGTGCCGCGCGCTGCGCCGAGCGGATGAGCACCGCACGGTGGAGCGACGCGCGGGGCACGCGTCGTGCCGGCGTGCGTGGGGGTGCCCAGTTCTGTGGGGGAACGGGCATCTGGGGTGCGCGCGCCGAGGAGCGGTACGGCGATGGCGGGGCGGCGGGCGGTTCGGTGACGATGACGTGGTCGAGTATAACAAGGTCTCTCTCGGACTCCATAACTTGTGGGTGGTCCGACTCGACGAGGACAATCTCCTCCATGTCCTCCTGCGCTGCTTCCTCCTCGTCCTCGTCCTCTTCTTCGTCAGAGTCAGGCTCGGGCTTAAAGACGGCCTTGAGCGGGCTCTGAAGGACCTGCAGGTTGCGCTTCGGGTCCGCGAACGGGTGGGGGCTAAACACTTGCGCGCTGGTGATCATGCTCATGCGGAGTGCACGGCGGCGCGTGCCTGGGCTCGCGACAGGCGTGGGCGGGATCGCAGCGAGGGCGGCACGCAAGTGCTTGGGCGGGTATGCGAAGCGGAAGCGCTTCTTGTGCACTTCGAGGATGGAGTTGTTCGGGAGCGGCACGATGGTGGGGGCACCGCCTGCGGGTGCGGGGTAGACGGGGCAATCGTCGATGAGGAGGCCGTTTGTCCCGAGGACAACGACGAAGGCCTGGGAAACTGGTTGGTACGCGGGTCGTGACTACATCAGCCAGAAGGACCCGCCATTGCCAATGTATAAGCGGTCATTGCCACACATGACTTACAAGGCTATAGCCCTCCATACTACCACACATGACTTACAAGGCTATAGCCCTCCATACTAAACCACGTTATACCTTGGCTAGTCACGGCCCTGCATGGCTATATCATGTCTGGCGACATCGCAATAGACATTGGCAAGTCCCTTTGGCCGATGTCGAATGGTGACAGAACACGCACCTTGCCTTCGTCATTGAAGACGATCCTGCAATGCACTGCGCTGACGTCCGCGTAATATAGCCTGATGCTGCATGAAGAATCACGCCCAAGTGTAATCTCCGGTTCGTCGATGGGATAGGGTGCTATGATCGCGTCTGGTTCGTGTCGCTTGAGGAGGTATAACGTCCCGTAACGGCCAAAGTCGGAGGCATCCATTGTCTGCTGGAGGAGCACAGATAGGGTTCCAGATACGCCTGCACAGACTGTGCGCACAGTCTGCTGCTGGGTAGTCGAAACGACGAAGTGTCGCGGGGAGGACTGGACGTGGCGGACACGGTTCAAGACACAACCCGTGACACACCGGCCTGTTACCGTCACGTTCCGCCCTGGGTCACTTGATCGTGTTTCGCGCTTGAGACGGTGAATTGCTGCTTTGAATTGTATTTTCAAGCATTAATGGGGTAGTGGTAACCTGGGTCGTTGCCATCGACCCGCCGGGGGTTCGATTCCCCCTTAATGCATTCAATTTGATGACATATTTTTCACAAACCGACGCGGGTGACAACAGTCTCTAGAATACAAATATTCATATTCAACGATGATCTTAGACCACAATACAACACGACACTCGATTGCGCACGCCCGAGTCAATATTAGGACCTTAGAATTAGATTCATCGTATTGTGGCTACCTGAATACCAGGACGCGAACAAACAGACCGATATATCACTCAGACACGACAGGAGCACAGTAAGGATACAGCAAAGAGGTTGGGAATACACGGGGTATAGTCAAGTGACTCTGTATGGGTACGAACGTTTTGCAGAGAAGCGAATATTAGCGGCCAGGTGTACAGTCCATGAGAATGCAGCGAAACTGATGCAAGTTGAGTTTTGGACGAGACCAGCCCGTCAGTGATGTGCAGAAGCTCAGGCACGCTCGCGCTCGGCAGCCCGCGTCAGCGCGATGAGAACGACCTCCCAAGCGACGTCCATGACACCCCAGAGCTCTGCGTCACTCACGCCGAGCGCACACACATTGCGCCAGAGCCCGTTGATGACCTTCACGTGTGCCATGAGCCCGCCGAGCCCGCCCTGGGGGCCGGCATGAGCCGCAGCGCTGCCCGCGAGCGCGTGCCCGAGGCGGAGGAGGCTGTCGCTCGAGAAGTGGCTGACATACGGACGCGCGTAGGCGGCGGACGAGGACGACGCGGCGTGCGCAGGCGGGAGGTGCGAGGCGAGCGCGGGCAGGAGCGCGGCGAGCAGCGTGTCCGGGCGGCGCGTGTGCAGGTACGCGTGGAGGAGGTGGAACGTCTCCGCGCTCGGGACAGCGAGCGGGACGAGCGGGAGGCTGATCGCGGCACGGCCGCGCTGGCTGGCGGAGCGCGGGAGCTGCGGGAGCAGCGAGCAGTATGCGGCGAGGACAAGCGCGTGTGCGGGGAAGAGGGGGACTGTGCTCGTCGGGGAGTTGGAGGCGAGGAACGACGCGGCGGTGGGCGTGTTGGGCTGGGAGGGGGACGCTTTGGAGGAGGAGACGGCGAGCATGTGCGTCGGGAACGCGCGGGGTGGGGAAGACGCGGTGGGGCGGACCGGCACGTCGATTGTGGGTGGCAGGTGCGCCTTCGGGAGCGACGTGGGGTACGTAAGCAGGGATAAGGCAGAGAGCATCCTGAGGAGGTGTCAAGGCAAGCAGAGGAGCGAAAGGCAGAAGACGCACTCATTAGCCTGGCCAGCCAGGTGCTTCCTAACAAATTCGACGGGTACGTTCGCGAGGTCGGGCTCCAGCGAAGCAATCGCGGTGCGAGACACCTCCGTGAAGGCGGGGCGCGAGAGTGTGCGCGGGAGCTGGAGGTTCTGGGGCGCGTTGTGCTGCTGTCCGTACGCAGGGGACATGGGGAGCGAGAGCTCCGGGACGGGGCGGGAGGCGACCTGGAACATGGTGGGAGGAGGCAGCGTATACGTGAGGTGGTAAAATAAAACGCGTAGATGAAACTAGGACGCGGTAAACGAGGGCGTGCTGTAGGACACGCGGCGAGTTATGCGACAGACGATCAGCGACGTCGAGGGGCTTGAACGGTGATATGTTGCGGTGCGGTGCGATGGCAGGTTGGTGAGGAAGAGGAGGTGCTGGCAAGGCATCTTTATAAACTGCGAGTTGGTAGGAGGAGAGAGACAAGTGCGAGGCGCCGCGTGGATGGAGGAATAAGAGGACGGACAAATATGGACGAGTGTTTGTCTGGAACAGGCAGGCCCGTGTCCGCCCATCACACGTGCTGGTCCCAGCCTTACCGCATTCGGGAGCTCTTGTCGAGCCTTCCTCCGCGCGCACTCGACTGGCTCGCTACGTAGCCATCGCGACATTACCTTGTACTCCCAACGTGGTCTAGCTGGGCACCATAGAAGCTTTGCGAGTAGAGTCGTCCTTGTCGTCGCTCCGCGCATACCACCCTGTGAACTTGTGTGCATTGCCTGCAGGCGCACGATCTCGCGGTGGGTCTTCGTGCAAAGATACACGACGTCCGCTTCATCGAACACACGTGTGGCGTCTGACGGACCTTCGCTTGCAACACCCGCTGCTAGAGCGACCCAATACATAAGTGGCTTCTCTTGATGAGATTCAAGTTGCTTATTATCGGGGACCTTCGGTTTCTTATCAGCCCGATATGGGTGCCACGGACACCGCCAAGGTGCTTGTTCAGGTTCGAGGTGACACAGTGCCAGCAAGCAAAAGACTCATTCCTCAACAAGATTGGCCCCGTATAAATCAATAGTTAGCGTTGTCACAATGTAAGTTAGACGAATGTAGTACATGCTGCTAATTCACGGTCACATGATCGCGTGGATCTCGTCGAACCCACGCTGAGATGTTCGACTCCGATGGGCCTTCCGCTGCCAGAAGGGCCTTTCTTCTGGATCTCGATGTGATTTACTTATCACCATATCCTATCTGAAATCGACTTCATATACTACTCTCCGGCGAAAGATTGAACTTCACATCATTCAATAGCTTGTGTCCAGTGCCCGGATTTGCTGTCCTTGTTCTCGGTTGTCTTCATTAACAGCAACGCCCCGGTAGGTATGGGATCATGTAGTTTGCGCGAGAATTCTGGTTTCGAAGAGTCAACTGTGTCCTACAGGCCCCGGTCGTCATCCCATCCGTGCCCTAGGTTCAGTCAGCTCTGGCGGCATTCACGCATCCACTTTGCAAGGCCAGGGTGCGCAGTATGCATACCAGCAAGCACAAAGACCATGTGGGGCTGTCTGGTTTGGTCTACGTCTTCCATACGCCTGCCAAGTCTCTGGCTGCAGCCGAATCAAGGCTTGGTGCATTCGTCAAGCAGATGCCTCTTGTTCAGCTCAGACTCGATCCTAAGCCTATCTCTTCGAAGCCGTAGCAATCACGCCAGAACACAACGCGAACCAAGACGAGGCGTCGATGGGTCAATGGTCGTGCATCCTGAGGAGGGGTTCGCCCATGTGGTATGGGAGTAGCTTCGTGCTACTTGACGGGATCTACTGCACTGCCCCGGGTCGCAGGAGTACAACGGTACCGGTGTATGTATGTGTGGGTCTGGCGCTGCTGCCGCGACGATATCCCGCCGGCGTGCGCCGGCGTCTGTCCAGCGCGGAATTAGCAGACGCGGACCAGCTGTGACGCCATGCGCTCCTCCGTCTGCAAGCTGCAACCGCAACAAGTGGTAGGCACATGTCTGGGTTGCGCTGGACTAGGCTCCGGGACGAGATCGTGGGTGCACCCGTACGTCACGGCGCAACGGGGCCCTTGTAGTACCTCTAACCACCTCGGAGAAGGAGAAGCCAGGCAATTTTCGCGCCATGCTTCTTCACTCCGCGCGCGTGTGCTGCCATGATCCGCGTCGCACTAGTTCTCGTTGACTCGGACTCGGGCACTCACAAGGACTCGGGAGCGGCCTGGGAACGGCCCAATGCGGACTTGCTTGTCTGTGTTGCGTCGGGGCCTGTACGCTGGTGATTATCAGATCGCCAGCGCCATAGCATACTGTATCGTGGTCTTTATGATGTGTCTGGTGTAGGACGAAGCGTGTCACAGCCTCGCCTCATACCTTCATCTCGAGCAGCACTCTTGCCATTCAGTCGTTGTTTCGGCAATACTGGTGCGCCATGGAATGGCACCGGGCGCCGTCGAATGGTCCTGAGTCCTCACAACTTCAAGATGTTTGTGTAAGCAAAAACATCAGAGAGTTTAGTAAAGACATACACTGGCATGATGAGGACAAATTTTTGCTACACCCCGTAGCAATGTTCTGAACCAGGTTGGTGTTGGTAGCAGGTAGCAGCCTGTGTAGTTTTATCACTGATCACAGCAGAAATGACCGCGAGGTGAAGAAGGACCAGCACTGTTTACGAAGTTGAGCAGAGAGGGTTGCTGTCGTTGAGTAGAAAATCCCAATTAGGTTGCGCGCATGCGCGGGCGGCTAGACACGTTGGGGACTCGGGACGCCTGCGTCGCTCTCAACCCAACGTCCACGTCCTCCCCAACCACCAACCCCCTCGCCCGCGAATCGCCTGGACGACGCAGCGCCATGTTTTCCGACGAGCTCAAGGCCCTGCGCAGGCTCGGCTTTCGTCATGTACGTCTCCACTGCGGAAGGCCTCTGCAGCCTCGACTTATGCGGTGGCGCAGGTTTTGCTCCAGGTCCTCAACTTCATCCAAGTGCTCGCGTCGGGTTTCATGATGTGGAAGGGGCTGGGACTGGTCACGAATACGGAGTCTCCTATCGTTGTTGTCCTGAGGTGCGCATGGGTCACCAATTCTGCATGAAGTATGTGCTGAGTGCAGCGCGCAGTGGATCCATGGAACCTGCGTTCTACCGTGGCGACTTGCTCTTTTTGACCAATCCCCCGGCAAAACGGTACGCAACCGGAGACATCACTGTATATAAGATCCCGGGCGCGGATATCCCCATCGTCCACCGCGTGCTGGAGACGCATGACGTTGTCTCCAAAGAGTGCGTCCTCATCCTACCACGTAGATCGCCGCTTATCTATATGCAGCTACGTCGCTGCGAGTCCACTCGCACAGCCGCAGCTGATATTGACAAAAGGAGACAATAACCCTGTCGACGATCTGGACCTGTACCAAGGGCTGGAGTGGCTCGAGCGGAGACATATCATCGGCAAGGTGCAAGGGTGAGTGCTAGCAGTCACTCGCAGTTTATCCGTGTCTCAACCCGGCCCTGTCAGCTTCCTGCCATACGTAGGATACGTGACTATTGCCATGGTACGCTTCTGTCACCGCGCTGCTGTCGTCGATCATAGCTAACACGCCCCGTATCGTGCCAGAACGACTTTCCACAGCTCAAATACGCGCTGTTAGGCGGCCTCGGCCTGCTCGCGCTCATACAACGCGAGTAATGTAAAGGATAGTGCCTGTCGCTTTCGCCCTTCGCTGTACTTCTTACTGGGTAAATCCGGATTAATTATTCGCGGCCGCGAAAGTTGAGTACACCGGCGGCCGTGGATCAACATGAGAAGGTCGGAGTGGTAGTAGGCGTTTATACCGGGAACAGTCTTCCGAATGACTGCGTTGTCTCTCACATCTGCCTCTGTTAGAACCTTGGCACACTTCTCAGCTTCCCAACAGGTACTCTAGAGCCAGAACGTGGTAAGACACGCCCGCCGGACGCGCAAATTGCGCCATACAAATGTATTTACCCTCCTTGACGTTCACCTTGGGTCTGTGGGTCGCATCCTGTCCCATTCGGCGCTGCGCTGGTATTCTGGTTGGAGCTGGAAGCATCGTCATGCCTATAGACATTGAAGAGCGTCGGCGATCTAGCGAACCCGACACACTCTGGGACTTCGACTTCGAGCTCGATTCGTGGAAAGGGGAGTTCGCGTCAATGTGATGCCTGGAGGGTGCAAGGTGTTCGAGGACGATGCAGATGAAACCTTAGACAGATCGCTGCTCTCGAGAGCCATGCAGGGTGCGTCCAATCTTGCGGTATGATCTACGAATTCCCAACCGATGGTATTTATAGTAAGATCCACACCAGTGCCGCCGTCGCAGAGGGCAGACAGACGGCCCTGGCAACTTTTCTGCATATGGTTTTCAGCGAATTTGAACATCCTGATGTATGGAAGTCGCCCTTACGGATCCACTCCTCTGCTCGCATCACTGCCCACAACAGGATGGCTGCTGGGTCGTTGGGACCCGCGCTTTACGGTCTTGGCACACGGGGTGCCTGCCTTGTTATCATTGTTGTAGATCTCGTGTAGGTGCGAGCCATCAGGGGCGCTCGCATACTGACTTTGCTGTAGGGTGTGTGCATTTCCAGCCTTCTTGTGGGTTGATCATGCGCCTTGGTGACCATAGCTTACGGTGATCTATGCAGCGCCATGTTTGGGCCGAAGCTGGGGCAGCGATCCATAGTCATTGCTCGATTCTCCTGGGGGTGAATGGTCCATGCGAGAAATGTGATCATTCATGTTGACCGAAGGACATCCAGGTATTATGGCGGGCTCATCCCGAGTGTCCTCAACATACTATCGTGCCAAGGATACCTCATCATCAATACCATCATTGGCGGGCAAGCACTGGGACGTCTCTCGCAGCATCTGAACGCGACGCTCGGGATCGTCATCATTGGCTTGATCACACTCGGCGTGAGCCTATGTCGTTCCTATCATGTTGATGCGCTTATACCAGAGACCAGGTCGTCTTCAGCGGATGCCGCATGCTTCACTGGTACGAGATTTTCGTCTGGATACCGAACGCGGTCGCGTTCGTAGTCATGCTCGCTGTGAGCGGGCAGCATCTTGTCGAAGCGCCGCTCTCTGCGCCGATGCCCGCTAGCGCAGCGAGCGTGATGAGCTTTAGAGCGACGCTTGCAGCTAACCTGGTGAGCTATGCGACCCTCACGCCAGATTATGGCGTATACCATGATCATACAGCGAGCGCGTGAGCCTAGAATCTGCTCGGCAACATATCGGCTACTGACCGATGTTCAAGTCTCGAATATTCGTGTTTACTTATCTGGGACTCCTCCTCTCCATTGTACGTTTATTACCCTGCTTCAGTTCTCTCCTGCAGCAAATCTCCGTAGATGCCAGCCCAGCTCCTGGGTGCCTCCTTCGCCGCCACCGCTATGTAGGTTCCGTCTTGGCAGACGGGGATGGGCAACGGTCGGCGGGCTTATCGCTGCCGTGCTTGAACCCGCTGGGGGTGTTGGCAAGTTCCTCCTCGTGCTCCAGGCGCTCACTGCCCCCACCCGACGATGTACACTGTATATACGAGCTTCATGACGATGGCCCGGCCCCTCCAGCAGATACCTCGCTTTGTGGTGGCAATACTGTCGACGATCGTGTGAGTACTTGTTATGTCGCTAAGCGAGTTCGCGTGACTGGAAACCGTCCTGCATATAGCCTCATTCCTGTAGCCGTGGCCGGGCCTAGCACGTTTCAAACCACTTTCTCGGATATCATCAGTGCGTACGAGTATATTCACCGCTTCCCTAACTCAAATTTGGATATTCAGGCTTCATCAGCTACTGGATCGCACCCTTCTGTGATATCGTCCTCGTTGAGCACTTTGTCTACCGCCGGAATCGCTGGGCCGCATACGACGTCCTTGAGGCATGGGACGAACCGTCGCATCCCAACCTCCCGCGCGGATACGCGGCGAGCTTCACGTTCGTCGTCGCTGTAGGTTTCATTGTTCTATGCGTAGAGCAGGCTTGGTGGACTGGGCCCATCGCCGCTGCGGGCACGGGCGATGTAGGGATGCTATCGAGCTTCTTGTTCTCGGTGCCCGTGCATGTGGTTGCGAGATGTGTCGAGAAGCGGTGGACTGAAGGGCGTATCTGAGATGTTTTCAGGAAGTTACACCTTGTGCGCTGTGCTCAAGGACCGCGATGCCATGGCTGCTACCCATCACATGATACGCCTATGGTCGGTGGATGGTACAGAGAAAGGGACTGAGTTTCAGGTACCTTGCATGGAGTGGTAATGTGTACCAGCGAGCTGCAAGCGTCGACAGTTACCTACTAGAGCAGCCGTATTTCGCCGGAAGGATGAGAGAGATGGATATTGGCGCGAGACGGGAATTCAAATATTCAAGAGTCAAGGGCCCTCAGCTCTATACTCCTTAGTATCGCGGCCATCACTGACACCTCTTGATCGATTCGATTGGCATCGGGCGGTAAGTTCAGACCCTTGTTCAAGCTGGTCGCAAACACTAATGTGTGTGTAAAGTATTATTCTGATCGTTGGCAAAGTGTCAATACGTGTGATGGAGGGGGAGGAGGTATTGATTTAGGCACGTCGCGGTCCGATCCGACTATAGTCATTTACTGCGGTAGATTGCGGTCCCTTGGACAGTGACACGAGTTTCTGACCTGTCTATCGTCTGCAGGAGACATGCCACCACACGTAGTTGTGCAATCATCAACAATACCTCAGTGGTCTAGGAGTCAGGTCACTTATGCCTCGAGCAGTGTGTCGCAGTGTCTGATTTATGCTTCCCAGTCTTGATTATGTCCACTTGCGAGGTTATGAGTATTCATACAAGGAATTTAGTCTTGCGACTACTGCCGCATTGTCCAACGGACAACCACCGTATGTTATAGTCTTGGTCTTGGTCGAATGGGACATGGCATGCTACCCACTGTAGTAGTTGATACCACTGATGCTCACTCGCAGCATCTACGCATAGGTACCACAGCCTGTGTCAGTGCGCAGTGAGCCTTCTGCGGGCGACTACCCCCTTTTATTTTATGAGTTTTCTGTGGTTCATCATCACAGAAGGCTCGTAACAGGCACTTTGAACATTGTGTTATGGGCTAATACCGGATGTCCGACCATCTTGACCCAACGGAACATGATGCCACTCTGTTTACTGAACGAGTATAGTATGTCACGAACAACGTACTATATACAGTCCGGAGTTCTCTATAACACCAGTCGTAACGGATCCGCTGAGTGACGATACAACAGCAGCAGACTTCGTCCTCGTAGATGCAAGACAGAGTGAGAAAAAAGATGTTATGAGTTGTCTGTAGTTCACGCCTCTCAAGCTGAGGCATGTGCCTTGTTGTCCGAGATGAGCTCGTCCGCAAGGTCCGAGGCATTTGGGATCGACAGCAGCGTATCAGCTTGCTCGTATGTAGGGACCACATTGTCGATTGAGAGTTGCGCCTCCGTGACTTCGGAAGCATAGCTAGGGTGCACGCCCACTGGCGGTCACGGCGGGGGAGGCCTCTGGAAGGGCGGAGCGGTTGTCTGTGCGTGGAAGTATGCAGGCTGAAACCCGAGGTGCACTACGTCCAGTCCGAGACTTGGTTGCACTGGCAGGGATTGCGGCATTGTCGCCGGAGGGGTGCCAGGCGAGGGGTGTAGCAGTGAGCGCACCATGAGTCCGTCGTAGTGGTTGCTCACTGGCAGCGTAGATGGCACGCGAGCAGCTTCCGGGGGTTGCCAACGCACGAGAAGGGCTAGTAGAGGGGTCAGGAACATTGGACTGGGCAAGTCCGTAAAGTAAAGTGCTAGGCTACCTTGATGCCGGAATCTTGTACAGTAGCAGCCGGTGCCGGTTGCTACTCACAAGCTGGAAAATGTACACCGTGCTGGCGGACTCCATGAAGGGCAAAAGAGAGGCCCTGCCAGGGTTCGAACCTGGGTTGACGGAATTTTATCAGCTCAGAATCCGCCGTGATAACCGCTACACTACAGAGCCACTTATAAAGGGTCCTGCCGCGTGCAACACAACGGCAGGAGAAGCATCCAACGGATTTGGACGATTGAGAAACACGGTAATGATGTTGACACTTGCGGGACAAGGCCGCACATCCAGTATCAGATGGGGCTGTGTACCATTGCGGACTTACCTAGGCATAACGGTGCAGTTGACCTCTGCCAGAGATACTAGGCTCCATGCTTGTGACTTAAGAGAAGCCAGCCACGGACTCTGAGATGTGCGATGAGCACGAGTTGCAGTTTAACGTTACCTCATTCTGGCGCATTGGAGTACGCAAAGTACCTAGGCGTGGAGCGGGTGTCATGTCTGTGTGCGGGCTTGCATCGCAGACGCCACTGAATTGGACGCCTGCCTTGAGAAACTGAGGCGATATCCTGTCCCTGTGTTCACGTCGGCACCCACGCATACGGCAGCATTTCAAGGCTGACTTACCAGCAGTGCTGTGCCGTAGAACGGCAGATAGCTTCGCTCCGTGTAAGGAATCCCCAGACGGACCGCCGGGCCAATCAGGTTTCCGTCCATGTTCAAGTACTCTCCGACCTTCGACGCCGCGACATAGATACGCCCCAACTGTGCATGGAACTCTAAGACGGCCGTATCGTACGCCACAGCGATTCACTATCTGAATGAGCCCCGCTTGCAGGTGACCCATGTATCCGAAGAGTCGGTACTCCGACGGCTCGCAGGGACATACTTCGAGATATGAGTAGTGCCCTATAAATGACCTCTCAAGTTGCGCGGTAGGAGCATCTCAGCCGACTCACAAAATGGCACCTCCCACCGCTACCGAGACTCAGACTCAGACAGTTCCTGAGTCAATCGCTTTCCAGCTGAGGGGTATCAGAGTTGCCGACCCAAGGCATCCCTCCCGTGCCTCTGTCCCCACGAAGTCCACAGAATACGATGAACAAACGCGTCTAGAGGCCATCAGTCACGGAGACATCGCCCTTCCTCGTAAGTAACTGCTTGCTTGCTCACATGATTCGACTCGGACGTCCGACTGACGAGTACTCCCGCCTCCAGCACCGCCGACGTTCCACTCCGTCCACGAAGAGCGCTCATTCCAGACCGCCCACCTCGCCGCCGCCTTCCGCTCTTGGGCGCGCGAAGGCTACACCGAAGGCACCGCCGGGCACATCTCCGTGCGCGACCCGGAGATCCCGAACGCGATGTGGATCAACCCGCTCGCGGTGCACTTCGGGCTGCTCAAGGCGTCCGACATGGTGCTCGTCGACATGCACACAGGAAAGGTGCTCGGCGGGAACCGTGCGCGGCCCGTGAACCAGGCGGGCTTCCTCATCCACCGCGCGGTGCACCAAGCGCGCCCGGACATCCACGCCGTCGCACACGGGCACACCATCGCCGCGCGCGCATTCGCGACGCTCCGCCGCCCGCTGCGCATGCTCACCCAGGACTCGTGCATCCTTTACGGGAAGCACGTCGTGTACGACAACTACGGTGGCCTCGTGCTCGGCGACGAAGAGGGCCGCAGGATAGCAGCGGCGCTCGGCGACACGGCGAAGGCTGCGATCCTCATGAATCACGGCTTGCTGACGGTCGGGAGGACAGTCGACGAGGCGGCCTATGTGTTTGGGCTGATGGAGCGCAGCTGCGACATTGAGCTGAAAGCAATGATTGGAGAGCTGAAGGGTCTGACGGTAACGGAAATCACGGACGAGGAAGCCGCGTATGTCCACAAGACGTCCTCCGACCCCGGCGTGCTGTACTGGCAGTTCCAGCCGTACTATGACTTTGAGTACGAGTCTTGCAATGGCAAGTTTGACGATTTCAAGGGCCTGTAGGTGAGGTCGAAGGCAGTACATTAGTATATACAGACGCACCTGTCACAATTTGCCTGATTGTATACATAGGCTTGGTCGTGCTGATATCTTTGGCGTACACGTCGAGAAAAAGCAACCTGACCGCGAACGCAATCGTAAACGGAGGGTTGGCAACTCCGATGACGACCTATGGCCAAATCAGTTGAACGCATCGCGAGGTACAAGCCACATCATTCAAGTACGCAATGACAGGCGGACACGCCACGATTGTTCCGCATCCCCTATATGGTATTGCTGACACCAAGTGTCCATGATGCTTTTGATGATGCAACGAACACAGGTCCACAAGCTGCTATGTGTACAGCTAGGCATGGGCAATCAAGTGTGCGGCAAGTCATGGTGAACTGAATAACGATGCCGGTGAATTGACAGACACATGGCGGTCATATAAGATGACGACAAACAACTCACCGACATGCCACGCCATCTGTCTAGCGTCACAGCTTCAGCCCGTTCCTGTGAAGCATACGGACAGATCCTACTCACCGAAACCTCCGCAATCGATGCATTCGCTTCGTCGTCCCGCCGGCCTTTTGCAAGCTAGATCAAGAGAGCCACGCTTCCATCCCAGATGTGTCTCAGGCGCCGCGGAACTGCAAGGTCCAAACAGACACAATCGGAGGCGGTACGGAAGGATGTGGCTCGTCGATCAACGCCTACGTCCATGGCGTCACGACGACTCCAGACAGACAGTTGTGATTCGAGCGTAGCGCTGCTGTCGAAATGAGAACTGGGTGGCTGTGAGCGTACCTTTCGGACCGTGAAGGTATCCGCACTATTGTATACAGTCCACAGGATTGGCGAGAAGAAGGATTGTGAGCATACAGACACATACTGCAACTGTAAGTCGCGTTGGCTGTATGCTGGTAAGATGGCGAGGGATGGGTACTGACACAGAGGCAGGGAGCCTTCAAGCATGTGGCTGGCAGCAGACGTGTTGAACATTCACGGCCCCGACGGTGCTGCTGTGCAGTACGTGGTAACGCAGTGGTTGGGGTAGCGTCGTAACCATGTCTTATTCGAGTGATGCTCAGCCCTGCAGTATGCACAGTCTGCATAGCTCTATGGCTTTGGGGGGGATATATTAGTTCGAATAGCTTGAGGAGCCTATAGAACCACTCGCCCTCTTTGAAGCAGCCTAGTAGGCCACACTGCGACCTTTCCACCGCCTCCTCCTCCCGTTCTATCCCGCACCTAGAAATAGCATATCACTAGAAAACATATTTGCCATGGTCATGATTTACGCAACCCTCACCTTCTTCGCACTCTGCGCATGGATCTTGCTTTGTGATGCATTTGGCTTTCCGGGAGAGCCTGGCCACCACCACGTAGACTGCGGCATCCGGGAGATGCTGGTGAACACCGTGCCGAGTACGTCCAAATCGCTGCACCCTGAAGACGAGTCCGCTAACACAGGAGAGCAGCGTGTGCAGCCACCTGTTGGGAGACAGCAAACTACGGCAACTGCAGCGTCGAGATCCCAGATGCACGGTGTCTATGCTCCGACCGAACATTCGCAGACAGCTTGTACGGCTGCATAGGCACGAGCTGTCCTGTGGAGGATGCGCTCGAATATCTGTTGATCGCGGGTGAGGCCTGCATGGGCGTCGTGAGTGTTTCCTTGACTGCGTGTGAAGAGACGATGGCTAACCTATGACGTTCTGTAGGGCATGAACATCACGCTGCCGTCCTTCCTTGTCCAGGACTAGTAGAATCCGCATCCCGTCCTTTTAGATATATGAAGCATCACTCGACATGAATGCAGTCAAAGAGTCCAAGTAGTAATCAAATCGACGTGTAATTTGTAGCACTCACTTACGATACCAATCTTTAGTAGTAGGCGACCTATCATAGTATTCCAGTTAGAGCCCGCGGGTCACGGGCGATGTGGCATTCGATTTTGTAGCATGAAATGCATATTCCTGTCTCTTGGAACCCATGCATGAGAGCTTGCCTTGTCTCCCGCAGGCAGACCCACAGAATACCTTATGAGAACAGGGGAGGACGGTCTTCTGAACTAGCCTGACGTGAGTACAGGTGACCGGCCGCAGATGCGCGGGACATGAGACTCTAGAATGCGACGGCATAACCAAGGTGATAGTGTCCTCATTCTGTATTCACGGTCCCTTTTTCAATTTGTATCGTGGTCCATGTAGATGAGTAGACTCCGAGTTGGACGATGTCAGAATGAAGCGCTCAAGCAGTGTCAATGCCGGCGACTTGTCCTCCACCATCTCCTCCCCGTCCTCCTTCCAATCGCGAGCTTCCCCTAACCACAGAACGTGTACAATGCTGCGCCCCGCCTCCCACGACGACACCTGTCGAACACCTTGGCTGGGACACCTGCATATTGACGCATCAGCATCGGTACCTACGAGAAGACAAGCTGGACCACACTATGCCACAGCTCTGATAGCCATACGGGTGGATGCACAGTGGATCATCATCTTCGCATAAATGAGCAGGGAAGGATGATGAATAGAGCACCGGGCTTCAATGTCAAGTCTGCCGCACTGCCCTACAAGCCAACTTCCATTGAATACTAAAAGAACCGTCCATGTGTCTCGGCCGGGCGGTTTTCGCGGCCACATCTCAATACCAATGTATGTTCCTACAAACAGAGACCTTACATTCTTATACGTTCTCCCACCGACAACACATCAGTACTTCTACCCTCCCCGGTGCGGTCCATCACGGTGACTCTGACCTCACACTCACTTCTACTATGCGCTCCTCCATGTTCGCCTTCATAGTGCTTACTATCACAATCACCACAGCATCTGCACATCTCTTCGCACGGCAGCTGGGAAGCATCCCCGGTGCGTCCTAGCAGAGCTCCCCGTACCTGTGATTGCATGCCCTGACGTCTACCTTCCACCAGCGTGCGCGAGCACCTGCATCCAAAATACTAGCCCTGGGTCTTGCAGCCCGAGCGACGAACAGTGTCTCTGCACGAGTTCTACATACGTCAATGCCCTCGGGACTTGTATCCATACCAGCTGCTCGACCGCTGACATCGCTGCCGCAGAGAGCGCCCTCAAGGCGATTTGCGCGGGGGTGGTACGTCCGCCATACGCCTGCGTGTCCTCGTCCAGCTAAAGCGTGCCGTCCTCTAGAGCACGAGCCCCTCAACGTCGACGCTACCAGTCACCACCACTGTGCCGCCCGCGCCGATTACTACGGCCACGGTCGTATCGAGCTCTGCAAGCCTGCCCGCGACCGTTTCGATCAGTTGGAGTGCCAGCGACACGTCCGCGGTGTCGTCCGCGGTTAACACCTTCAATGCTACTAGTAGTGCGGCCACGTCGGAGAGTGCCATCTCCAGCAGCTCGCAATCCGAGAGCAGCAGCAGCAGCTCGTCCTCATTGTCCTCGGCAAGCACCTTCACCGTTACCCCGTCCTCGAGCACTGTCTCTTCCGACGTCTCCCGGTCTTCCACGGCGAAGATCAGTACACACGCTCCAACGACCTCGACCGTCACCACGTGAGTGCCCTCCCTTTCTGAATGACATGCGCGTAGACATACCGAGTGCTCACCGGCCCTTCGCCAGCGTCCAGCCGACTTCGACGGATAGTAGCGCCTCATCTGTCCTTGTTGACGGTTTCGTTGTCCTTGCTGCTGTGGGCGCCGTCATGGTAGTTCTCTGAGCGTGTTGAGCGGCACACTCAGCTGAAATGCTGTGGTCGATCTACTTCGATTTTGGTATCTGTTTCGGTGCTTTCTGACCCATCTGCCATCGGTGGTCTGGGCTCTCCGATACCTACGTATAAGCATACGTGTCAGTGCTGGCTATGGACTTGATTTATATGAGAGCGGTTGTGTCAATTTCTGGGAGGTGCAGTTTGAGCCTTGTCCTCGCCTCGGTTCCTTATATTATGCTCGCAACTCCCAGCGCCGAGTGGATATGATTGCTTTGCTTTCTTGATTCATTGCTGATGAGTATGCTTCAGAACCAAGCCCAGCGCCAAACATACCTGATGGAGGGCGAAGATGGCGTACGCAGGTCTCCTGCATAAGCCTACAACGTCGAGGAGGAGGAGAAAAGGGCTTTGCTTTGAGGTTTTTGGTTTTGTCATGGTATGCAACGGCGATACCCGAAGATGTCCGGGGAATACACCGCAACATCAATCCTGAATGATGCGAGGTTGTCAGTGAGTGATACTTCTCTATCTCTGTTGCTTGCAGATTTAAGTCACCCATTGTGTCAGCCCCAACCTCCACTGGCACGCACATCATGAACGTCATCAAGCCCCGGCCATCTAACCGCAGCTACAGTAAGGAGGCTACGGTCACAGCACCTGCTCCTCAGGCATGCGAGTCGAGAGTCAACTGAGTGCGGCCCGAAGCAGATATTCTGAGCTGCGCCATCCGAGTGAGTTTTGGCGGCCGGTCAGATCCTAGAACTCGCCGAAGCATCAAGACGAACTTCCGATGCACGTCGCTCGAGAAGCGGACTCGATCGCCACAGTAGCGACATTATATACGAACACAGGCCACGTCCATCCTTATGTCAAGGTTCTTCTGCTCGCTCAGCACCGCGCCCCACACACTCTTTTAGCATGCGTTCCTTGCGCGTCCTCGTGGCGCTTTCTGTCGTACTGAGTGCGTCCCTCGCGTCCCTCCTCATGCGTCAAAACCTGTCCTGTACGTTTGCCAGTCCACAATGGCCGCACCGTTCCTGACACCCATCCGGCTCCAGATTGCGCAGAAGACTGCATGGACGGCGCCGAAAGTCGGCAGTGCGACTCGGATGACTACTCGTGCTTGTGCTCTGACACGAAGTGGGTCAGCGACGTCACGTCCTGCATCTCCGAGTCCTGTTCGTCCCGCGCCTTGTCGGAATTTCAGGATTTCTGTGCGCAGCAAGTGTGTGGAACTACTGGTGTTCTTCCCTACCAAGCTGAGGCCTTTGTTTTCTAGCCTGCGCAGTCCGAAGTCTCCACTTCCTCGACTGGAAGCGGGGCGCCATCCACCGCCCAAAGCACTGGAACTAGATTGTCCGTAAAGAGCCAGCATTTTTCAATCTCTGAGTCCGCGTCAAATACTACTGGCTCTATCACCTCTGTGACGGAAACCACCACGTCCGGCCCACCGATACTCTCGAGCGGGTCTCAGTTGCCCCCAGGGCAAACTACAATCGCATCCTTGTCGACCGTGCCCGCCCCTTCGAGTGGGAATCTGACCATCCCTTATACGTCGCAGCCCACACCCACCTATACCTACCCTCCGTGAGTACCTCCCTCTACCGCGTCATCGGCGGCCGTCTAATCACGAGAGACTGAAGTACGGTCGTTTAAAGCTTCCCATCACATTCGGCGGGGGCCGCGTTGTTATATGTTGTCGATGACAGAGTCGTTGGTCTATACGCGGCTGGCGCCGCAATCATGTTTGCGCTCTGAGGACATTATGGAATAATGCACGCTTTTGGTGACCTACGTGTCTCGGGAACCCGTCTTGCGTTCGTCATTCGAGGTGATCATTGCAGTTGGGTGGGCGTCGGAAGTTGCGGTGGCCCACTCCACAACACGATGCTGAAACTGTTCAGTTAGAATGGACTTGGCTGTTGTCACTGGTTAGGTGCGCTGACACACTGACATGGGGCTAAATGCTCTCAGTCTGTAACCTGGCTCCAGTCCGAACACGAGCGAGTGATACTCATGCTCAGTCCCCGCCTTGCAAGCCATTTACACGATGTCCTTGTTATGGAACAGTGCAAACTGTACCGGTTCATACGACAGTGCGTGATGTGGCACAGTGTTCGCGTTACCTGTATGTATACTGCCTTGAACTGGTCGCCCCCAATGACGAACTGGCTCGTCCGGGCAACTACCTGCGCAAGACGAGCAGCGGTGGACCGACTGGTGCGCATATAAGCAGCGCGCACTGAGGGGACCTCCACTGACAGAATACCTCACCACAGAACCGGACCAACACCCCACATGGATCCCGCTACGCGCAAGTTCGTGCCTGCCCTCGTCCTACTCGCAGCTGGCTTGAGCTCCGCATCCGCCAGCGTCTGGAAGCGCCAGACTCAGGGCGTCCCCAGTACGTTCCGGTTCTCTCTTCTGGTGCCCATACTGACAACATTGCCTACAGCCTGCGCAGAGCTCTGCCTTGACACGGATGACTGCATTGAAAACGCGGGCGGCGTGCAGTGTCTCTGCTCGAGCGTTGCCGCCTTGGAGTCCTGCATTAGCACTGCCTGCTCCGAGTCCGCGAGCGACATCGATGCCGCCAATCAATACCTAGAAGCTGTATGCGCTCAGGCGGTGAGTGCCCCCGCCTGTTCTAGATTGGTGACCGCCCCCACCTATTGATGTGACCACTGGCAGGGCGTGGAGACATCACTTGTGATCCCCATGACCACTGAGAGCCTGATATACCCAACACCCGTGACGGACTTCTCGACTGCTTTCGCTCCTGGGTTCTCTCACTCTGTGACCTACGGGGCAGGGCCTCAGAGAAGTCTACCCTCGATTAGCTCGATTCCGACGGATAACTGGAGCAGCGGCGATGCGGCGGTCCCGACGAACAACGCAAGCATGAGCACACCCAGCATGTCCGGTCGTTTATCAGACTCCACCAGTAGCTCGGGGACGGAAGGCAACAACAGCCACGCATCGTCCGCCGCCTCCGCGTGAGCATACTTTCTTCACTGGACTTGCGCACATACCAATTGATCACTGTGCCATCTTGCGTACCTCCCAGATCCGTGACGACGTCGAAAGGCGGGACCTTCAGGTCGGGGGGCATTGGTCGCCTCGTAGTCGGCTTCACCGCGGCGGGCGCCGCTGGCATGTTCTTGCTCATCCAAGTGTGACGACAAGTGCCTTGATGTCTGCCTCGTCTGATGTTTGACTGTGTAACGATTGTACGGGATAGGCGACCATTTGTGCTCTGGTGTTGTGGAGAATGTCTGTTCGTATGCGTTTGTCGGAAACCATGTATCAGAGACAACGGAACTGACAAACGACTAATGAATGCATTGTTGACGCTTGACGAACATTGTGCAAGGGACGGCGGACAATCAAGGCGAGGCGCACAAACCGGTTGTTGTTCTGCCAAGATTGTACTGCTAGTTGTCGGTCATCCGTGCGATATCCAACGAGTTGGACTCCAGTCTACAGCCAGATGCAGGTGCCATTGGCAGTGTATTAATTGACCAGAGGCATATCGATACACTGGTGCTACGACGTACCTATCACTAATTGTTCTCCACGTAAAGTCTCATTCGGCCGTTTCATCCACAGGCCCCCTGCATTGATCCATGCGGTTATGTCTGTGAAGGCTTTCCAGTGAGTGGCAGAGGCGGAACAAGAGAGTTGATATGAAGGGCGTGGGTAAAGTGCACGCATTCCCTCCCTTGCTGATCTGAGACTCAGAGCAACCACCGCGAGCATACTCGCGGTGTGGACTCCCTCAATCTACTGAAATGGTACAGCTATCCAACCTCTGTCAGTGAACATCAGCTATCCAGCCATCTGGTGATGTGACGGTCAAGGAGGCGGCGGTCCTGTGTGGTACGAAACTTCCATTCGGCACTGGCAGACAGGCATCGCGCAGATGGCCAGGTAGAAGCCTTCGTGCTATAGTACTGATGTTCTCCTATGCAAAGGCACCCCACCCGCCCCCTGTTTTTATACTGGCGGATACCCTGGAGCGCATGCACATGGCCTCACAGACGAACTACTACTCACCTAGGGTCTTGGGTCGACGGCGATCACAGTTGTATGTGGGAACCAACGTACTCTTAGCACAGCACACGGAGATCACTCATACGCCCCCTTGAACGCCACTCTATCGGTGCTTCATGATGAACTCTCATATGGCATCCTGTTCAAGTTCCGAGCGAGTGTCTCGGCCAGCTGGACACTCATACATAAGGTGTGAGTGGCCTACTACCCGCGACCGACGCACAAAGCCCTCATATACTCACCACAGTCCCCTCACACGACCCACCCTAGCCTCCCAGAAATGCGCTTCACACTCGCCCTCCTCGCGCTCGCCACAGCCTTCTCCGGCGCGTCCGCCCATGCCTGGAAGCGCCAAAGCCTCCCCAGTACGTCCGGGCCCGTCCCCTCCTTCCGCACCCTCGCTGACAACCCCCCTCCCTCCTACAGCCTGCGCGGAGAGCTGCATCGGGAGCGCGACCGTCGGGAGCTGCAGTGCGAGCGACGAGCAGTGCCTCTGCTCGAGCTCTGCCTTCGTCGACAGCGTCGAGTCCTGCATCGAGAAAAGCTGCTCCGCGGGCGACATCCAGTCCTCTCTGCAGGCCGCCGAGGCCGTGTGCGCGCAGGCTGTGCGTATACCCCGCCCAAAGTGGCTGCGAATGCGCTGATGACGATCATCACTACACAGGGCGTGACTTTGAGCTTGACCGGATCCCTCTCCGCGACCGCCAGCGCATCGGGCAGCGGGCCTGCCTCAGCGAGTGCTACGTCTGGTAGTGCCAACTCCACCTCCTCCACCTCCTCTTCCACCTCCGCGTAAGTGCACTTCGTCGGCGGCGTCTGGAGTCAGCTGACATCGGACTGCTATCCTTGCAGCCCCGCAACAACGTCGACGAAGAGCGGAGCATCATTGGTGGCCGTGAACGGCTTCATGGGCCTCGCCGCGGTTGGCGCCGCGATGTTCGCCGCGCTCTGAGCGCATCGAACCCTATCCGTACTTTGCCCCTGGGTTCGCGGGTCGCATGGTTTGATGTTGTTAGTACGCTCTACAGTCCATCGCAATGGGCAGTGACATAGCAGGAGTGGGACGCGCCAGTGTGTGTATATGGGCGTTCATGAACGCGATGCCCAACGCCGGCCCACTGCTCGCTTGAGCTGGGTGGCAGGTATTCGTATTCTAGGTTAATCAAAAGGCTGGGCCTGTCCACCGATCTGGTATTGATAATTGAAAGGACACTTTGGCTCAGTATCAGCTCAATAGGGATGGGTTGAGCAGAATTCACAAGGTTTCGGCTGTGCTGCTCGTGCTTGACTGTGTCATACGCTGGACACTGTTCGATTGGATAGATAGGCAGGTGTCGAGCGCAGGCCGCACGATGCGGCTACATCAACGCTCTCGGCCAGGGGCGGAAGTCAATGATGCCTCCAGGTACCAGTACCACTGGCCTACACCATTGTGCAGTGTTAGGTTTGTTTGCCCGACGCCACCGGATCGCCACGGCGAGAGTCGACCGGAGGGGATAGATGGAGGCACGCCGACACTGTAAAGCACGTTGAATAGGGTTCGGGCAGCTAGCTACACACAACATGGCAGGGCGTACGTCCGACATGATCGTAAGGATGGTCATGAGGGCGCGTGTCATCAGAGAGAGAACTCGAACAGAGAACAGAAGGGCGAACAGCGAGCTAGTCCACGGCCAGAAAAAGAGGAAGAGAGAAAGTACATCGCCATTCAAGCAGCACAGCGGGATCACATCCGTCACAGGGCGGGCAACGCACGATCAGACAAACTCGCTCTGCTGCCGCCGCACGCCAGGCTTGCTCGGCTCGTCGTCAAAGTCCGCGAACGGGTCCTCCGGCTTCGCGCTCGCGCCGTACCCGCCATACGTCGCGACGTCCTCCTCGCTGTACGTCGGCGGCTTCGCGCCCCCGTACGCCGGGGCGTCGGGCGGCGCGTCGTAGCCGAGGTACGGCGGGTTGTAGTGCGTGGGGAAGCCCGCGCCGGGCTCGTCGAAGTCGCGTGTGGGCGGCGGCAGCGGCGGCTGGCTGGGGCCTGGGCGTCGGGTGAGGTTCGCGGCGCTCGTGGGGTCCGCGAGTTGGTGGTAGTAGGCGAAGGAGAGCGAGCAGAAGAAGGCGGCGAGGACTGTGGGTGGGGGCGGGTGTGAGTGCGGGTGCGGGAGGGAGGGTGAGGAGGGAGACACGCACCCATCTCGACTATGAGTAAGATGATCTCGACGGCGGAGTCGTGGTTCCAGACCCCTTTGCAGTCTGAGTAGTACGTGAGCAACGCTTCGAGGATACATATAAGGGGTGCATACAGTCGTTGGCGTCAGACTTGGTCAGCTGCGTCTCGAACGTCGGGCCCCAGAAGCCGTATTCCTGTCGTGGCCGTGTTAGCGAGACGGAGTGAGACGGAGAGCCACCAGGACACGACTCACGTAGACAGCAATTGCGCCTGTGGCGATTTGCGTGCACTCGTCGATGAGCTCGTTCTGTACAATCGCGATGTGTGAGCGGTGCATTCTGGGGTGTAGACGCATAGGATCCCGACCTTGAGGACGAAGTGCGTGATCACCCGCATGAAGGCGGCGGCCACTACGACCAGCGCGGAGCCGACGGACAGGAAAGCGTACGTCCGTGCCATCCACAGCCGTTGCTGCACGCAGGCAGGTCAGCCATATGCGCAGACGCGATGGCGGCGTACAACGGACCGAGAGGGCAGTCAGGACACCGAAGGTCTCATTGCCGGTCACTACAGCGTACATGATTCCAAGGACGACGGTGAAGGTGGCGAGTTTATTTTCGTCATCTGTGTGTTTAGACATGAGCCCATTGGGGGCCGCAAAGAGAGGGTGGAGGCTCACAGTCCTTGTCTGTCGTTGCACTGCGGAAGGCCCCAATCTACGCCGGTTCGCGGTGTCACGATATGCAGGTACGAAGTGGCCAAGACACTCACACATCTAGACGCAGCGCGAACGGTCGTTGAGACGATGGTAGAGCGCAGAAGCCTGGGGACGACTCACCCGACCAACGACCATACTGCACAGAAGAACGCAACTACGCGCGACAAACATCGGGTCAATCTCGTCGCACTGACTCGACACAAAGACGGTGCTCACTGCTTCCCACTACAGGCCGCAGATTATACGCGTATGCGCGCTGCATAAACATGGAGGGTCCTACACCGAGCGGCGAGCGAGGGTAAGAAAGAGTACGCTGGGGCAGAAACACGTTGTGGAAGCGAGGTACCTTGGGAAGGAGGCGGGCGTGTGTTGGGCATTGCGAGGGGGCGTTGTCGTTATGATGAATAGCGTTGTTCTGGCCTGCTGACGGGTGTAGCCTGTCGCGATGTGTACGCGAGATGGGGCGCGGAGGCTGTGGCAGTACAGGGCGGGGACAGCGGGCAGAGTCGACTTCGCTGTGCACGGCCTTCACTCGCAGATCGCGCCGCCCTGAGTGCAGGCGCTTCCCTCTGCATGCTAGGCTACCTATCTGGCATCGACAGGCAGTCTTAGGAGGCGTCGGAACAATGACAATACTAAACACCGCCTTCAACTATTGTACAGCGAGTCTCCATCCACAACACACGAACAATAGACACATGGGCAAGAATAGCTACGCCAGGTCGTCGAACCACCACAACCCCGTTCAGATTTGACGCTGCGCACGGGACCATACGAGTCTCTGACAAAGAGCACCGATGCGCAAACTCCGGGCTCTGCTGCTCCGATGATGCCATATTCAAATGGGCATACGGGCATACCTCGAGAGAAGGGCGCAGCCCTCCGAGATCACCGAGGGAAAGGTATCTGCCATTGTCTCTAGCATCATGAACGCAGAAGCCTCGAAGCTAGGAGGACAAATACATACTGGGTGCGACCAAGACGAAGGTGGGTTGGCCAAAGACCCGGCGGTCGCAGTCGCTGTGGCGTATGAAGGCAGTCTGGGAGCACCACCAACTTGACGACAACGACAATCCCGTCTCGTCGTTCGAGCGAGAAAGGTTAGCGACGGTGTTCAACATTTCCAGAAACCCGTACAAGGACCCACCTAACGGTGTTATGGAAGAAGCGATCCAAGGAAGCCTGACGAGACGTTCGACATTCCACTCCGACTTGACAGTGCCCGCCAAGGCTGAGAAAATCGAAGCCGTCCTGAGGGGTTGTTCTGAGGCCCTCGCCTCGCGACGCGGGAAAGTAGAGCACCTGCATGATGATACATATCGCCCCGAATCCGGGCTCAATTGACAATAGACCGCCGCCGGGCAAGCTTGACGTACGCATGCTGACCCACCCGTGCTGCATTGGGTTTGTGCGGGATCCAGATCTCAAGAGAACATACGACAAGGGAAAGAAGTGTCGACTTCAAATTCGCTAAATGACGTCCGTAGTCCTGTGGGTCAAGGCCCGTGAGTATGCCTCGATTATGAGCGGCCGTTCGTGCTTGCCTCGCCGCTCGACGCAGGGATCAGACTGGAGGCTAGGGCAACGATTCGTCCTCCGAGGTTCGCTGGCATACACACCCTGACTCGCGATACACTGTACCACGTCCGGTGGCAGCAGGCATCCTGAATTGATTCATGAAATAGGCTCAGGAAGTCCAGGCTTTCAAATTCGCCAGCACGACCTTCTTGCGACGACCCTGCAGCTAAAAGGTTCAGCAAGCCTAGGTTGAAGCGATGGTGTCTGCCTCACCATCCGGGTCGAGAATTCAGCAAGTCGCCGTTCAATGTCCATGTGGTTCCAGTGATGTATGTCGACCGTCGTGCGTCCTCCGATGATCGACATATGGTCAGTGGTCAGGTGTGGTCTGCAATGACCACGAATATCGCAACAGAACCGCCGCGGTGTGTTCTAGCGGTTGCGATCGCCGGGGTAAAGCCATCATTCACGCTGCCCTACGAGGAACCGTCAACACGAACGCCCGGCTGACAAACGGCCCATTGTACTTACTTACCCATGCGAGATTTCCTCTGTTACCCGTGCCTGGTACTCGCAGTTTCACCACCAAAGTAAGCCCGTTATGAGGGACCCTTGCAACGCATGCGTGCTTAAGTATTGAATTGGCAATCGTCCATACTAATGACCGCTTCCCGCAGAACGATAAGCTTCATACCCTGAGCTTCCCCGACGGTTGATTGCCGTATATTCCATCCTTGTCAAACAGCCTCTGAGGTTACTGTTCCTGCAGAGCAGCAGAGTTTCCTATTCATAGAGAGCCGAGATGGACGCAGCAGGGCCCAGTCTGAGGGCGAGCCGTTGTTGAGACAATTGTACGCGAGAGGAAGCAGGGATACTGGGTACAAGCATTAGACTTGTCGCATCCAGCAGATGACTCCGAGAACATCGCAGCGCCCACGCGCCGGCGGCCATCGCGCCGAGCAGCGTTTCCCACGCCCCGCATTTACTCCGGCAAATGCCGCTGACTGTACAGTTGCAAGCCACCCACCGCTGCCGCTTGCCGCATTGAGCACTGGCATCGGCGCGGGCCTCAGCAAGTTCAAGATCAAGGTGAGTAGGCTCGGCTGTTCGCCAGTAGTGCGTGTTTGAGGCTGAACCGTTGTCTGTAGGTATTTCTTCCCTTCTCCCGACGATAATGTGAGTGGAAGTTTCGCTCGGCCGTAGTAGCAGGACAGGCGAAGTGGGATGGTGTGCAGTTACACATGGGGACATGCACCACGGTTGGTGGTGTGAGAGGCCTGGCACAGAGCATCGGGACGCTTTGGAATGGCCGTGTAAGTCAAGGACACTGCGCTGACTTGGGTTCTGTCCTTTGGTAGCATCCGCAATGGCCCAGCGTGTCACCCTCCGCAAGCGCAACCCCTACAACACCACCTCCAACCGCCGACGGGTTGTGAAGACGCCTGGTGGCAAGCTTGTTTACCACCACATCAAAAAGCTTGCGACCGCACCCAAGTGCGGAGACTGTGGCATCGCGCTGCCCGGTGTATGTTCTGCGCTTCAGTGTCAGTGAACCGAGCTCACGGGGCGTCCTTAGGTCATTGCGCTCCGGCCCCGCCAGTACGCCACCGTCTCGAAGACGAAGAAGACCGTGCGCAGGGCATACGGCGGTTCGAGATGCGGTGACTGCGTAAGGCAGCGGTACGTCTGTCCGTCTCCTGCGCATGCCCTTGTCTCACTCATCTACTCTACTAGCATCCTTCGGGCATTCCTCGTCGAGGAGGCGAAGATCGTCAAGAAGGTGATCAAGTCGCAACAGAAGCCGGCGGGCAGGAAGTAGAGTGCTTGCTGTCTTGTTTGTTCTGGAGTGCGGTGCTGCGGGGGCCCTTGTACGGATGGCATGGGCATTCCCCGCGTGTGTGATGACATCCTTCTCGTTTTCTGCGCTATGCATGCATGTATACTGCCTACCCATGACCAAGAAAACATCGACCGACGAGGTCAGTATGCAGTAGCGGACATTAAATGGAAAGAGGTGTGCGTGCAGTGCAGGTCGGTCCTGAGTTGTCCCATCCAACCCTGCTCCCTGGACTCTCGCCTCCATTCCTCTTGCGCCTCGTTTACACTCTGTGCTTTGAATGTGCGCTTTTTGTTTTCGCTGCGACTCAGACTCAGCAGCGAGCGCGCACTCGGTGGCTGCCGGCAGCTCACCCGCGTGCGAACACGTCGCCGAAGTATCACTTGCAATGTCTGCCTCTTCCGCACCCAGGCTGTTCCGCAATGGCGACAAGACTATCTGCTGCGTCGGACTACAAGAGTTTGCTTGACAAGTACGACACATGGCTCTTTGATTGCGACGGAGTGCTCTGGCAGGGCGATCGCATGATCGAAGGTGTCCCCGAGGTGCTCAGCCTCCTGCGCACGCACAAGAAGCGCATATTCTTCGTCACGAACAACGCGACCAAGTCGCGCAAGAGCTACAAGAAGAAGTTCGACCAGCTGGGGCTGGAGGCCTACGTCGTGCGTGCCGCACCCCCATGACGATTCGCCCGCATTCATCGGCGTAACTGCGCGCAGGATGAGGTCTTTGGATCCGCATACGCGTCTGCGGTGTACATATCTACAGTCATGAAGATGCCCAAGCACAAGAAGGTTTACGTCGTTGGCATGAAGGGCCTCGAGGAGGAGCTCGAGGAGGAGGGCATCCAGCATCTCGGTGGCACGGTCAGTCCTCGCGCGCTCACCGTGTATCTGCACCCGCCCACAGCGCACAGGACCCCGCGGACAACACGCTCGGCGAGTTCCACCTGAAGGACTTCCAGCCCGACCCCGACGTCGGCGCCGTCCTCTGCGGGCTCGACACCTCCATCAACTACACGAAGCTCTCCAAGGCGTTCACGTACCTCCGGCGGGACCCTGCCTGCGCGTTCCTCGCAACTAACATTGACAGCACGTACCCGAGCGCGGACGGGCTCCTCCCCGGTGCGGGGGCGGTCAGCGCGCCGCTCGCGACCGCACTCGGCCGGGAGCCGCTCAGCATCGGGAAGCCGGCGGAGACGATGATGGACTGCATCAAGACGAAGTGTGTCCCGCACCGATCGACCCTCTATGTCCGTGTGTGCTGATGCTAGGGGCGCAGGTATCAGTTTGACCCCAAGCGGGCGATCATGGTCGGCGATCGCCTGAACACGGACATCGAGTTTGGCAACCGAGGAGGGCTCGCGACGCTGCTCGTCCTGACAGGTTCGTCCGGCGCACACGGAGCCTCGTGCTCGGACCATACCCTTTGTCCTCATCTACCTTCCGTTCCCGTCCAGGCATCACGCACGAGTCGGAAGTCGTCGGCCCCAACGCGTCGACGACCATTCCGACGTATTTCACGAACTCAATCGGCGACCTGCGTGCCACGATCTCATGATGGGTGGCCACGAATGGAGGGCGGGAGGGCGCGCGGATAGATTGGCGAAGTCGACCAGATATAGACGTGGTGTATGCATAGAATGCGATACGGTTTGAGAGCATCCGATCCTAGAAGTGTGTCTGTCCTGAGGCCTGAGCGGTCAATGAGATCCGAAAGTCTAGAAGAGGCAAACAAGGCGATGCTTCCGTCACAGTTAATTGTGAGCCGCAGCGGTCAAGGTTCACGATGTTGGTCCCACATTCATAGGATACTTGGAAGCACCGATATACGAATCGCTGCGCTGACATTGTGACATCGGGACTGCTATCGATGGCGGCTCTTGGGCTGCCTTGCTGCAGTAAATGGGCGCGACAGGATGTCTGCCTCTGCCAGCCAAAGCACCGTGCTCATGACGAACGCAGCCAGCGAACCAATGATGTATCCCGAGATGGCGCCATACGCCGGAGTCAATGGCCATGCCTGCGGACGCTGTGAATAGGAGGAGCATCGAGGGATTCTGGGCACAACTTACCTGCCACGGTCGCTCCCAGTCAAGACCTAGCGGAATCGCACCGGACCAGCATCCGAACGCAGCGCCCAGCGCGGGGTACACCATAGCCCGCTCGATGGGTGTCCTCGGTCTGTGCGGCAGATGACCACGAGGGCGGGGTGAGAAAGGATACGTGGCGAGTCAATGCGGCGGAGTGGGTAGCGACAGGCACACGCACCTGAGCTCTGCGAAGAGCCGGATCCAGGTCAACCTAATCATCAGTGCTCCGGTGCTCGATCCGAGCGTGGGTACACCCAGGAGGTAGGCAGGCGTCCACGCTGTGAGTAGTGCGAGAAGCAGCGCAAGGAAGAAGGTGTGCAGAGCATGACTTCACACGGATTCAGATACACGGTGGGCAGCGAAGAGTGAGCGCTGCGCCTACCTCGCGAGGGGCGCCCCGAAGAGCACGATGGCCGCGTAGAACGCCAGGGACGCTGCAAGGGTCGTGAAGAATGCGTTCCCGATAGCCTGTGGACGAGTAGCACGTCAACTGCATGCTCGTGTGCTGGGCTGCGCGCACCGACCAAGACTCGCTCGCTATTGATTCCACTCCGCTCTAGCTTGTACTTGCTGACTTCTGCCGCGTCCCTGTCGCCTTTGAGTTGCAGACTCGCTTCGCGCGTCCACGACTTCATCCACGCGGCCCACCAGGGCTGCAGGAGCAGCGCGCCTGCACACTGCCATGCGACCGTCCGTGCGGGGTTGCTGGTCAGCAGGTAGAGAGCATCCGGAGGAGCCTCTTGACCCGGCACCGCGGTTTCCGTAGGTAGATGTGCGGAGGTAAAGAACGTCAGGGAGGAGCGCGGCAAGTACAGCGCGGTGAAGCCAAGTAGGCAAGCATGCACGATGGTCACCGAGCCGTATGCAGCTAGGGGAAAGAAAGGCGCAGGTTTGTGTTCTGTGGGGGCTGCATGCTGAGGGTCGAATGTCTTCGGAGCAGCCGATTTCACTGCTTGGGCTTTACGGAGACGTAGAGGCACCTGAGGCATGAAGGTATCGACCAAGGCCGCAGGCGCCCAGCGCCGTCACACCCGCGCGCCCGGGGCTACCTACCTTGACCAGTACCTCCAACTCTCTCTCGACTCGTTTCCGCATATTCCGCTCACCGAGTTTCCCGGAGAGCATGCGCGGGTTGGTGCTGGCTGACCGGGGCTGGCAAAGAACATGCCCTAAATATCTGCCTCGATGTGCCCACGCACGAAGCAGTTTGAAGTGGAACCTATGGATTGCTGCCTCGTTGTTTCTCAACCCCTCGCGGTAAGCACACCGAGTCATCGGTCTAGCCACGTCATCACTAGCTTGTGAATAATACTGACCTGCGTAGGCGGCTTCGAACCGATGTACCACTACCGGTGCTATCCTTGGAAGATCGCAGGCTTAGCGTCACTTACTGACGTCTGCGAACTGTGTCACAGGTACAGATGGGCAAGACGCTTACAATGACCTCATATAGACACCACCCGGGAGCAATGGGCAAGGACGAAGAGACGCACAGGGAACCGGTCAGCGGAAGAGCGACCGACATTCGGTCGGAATGTGCCCCGTACTGTGTGGCGTTCAAGTGGGAAAACCCTCGTGTTCCGGTGAAAAGATACGTGCTGGAAGGCGTCGGCTGAGTCGTCGTGCGTAACGAGGAGCACGGTGAGTTCGGCCCTCGCAATCTCTGTGTTCTAGACAGGCGCTCTAGGCCAGAAGGGTAGGATGTAGTGCCCAGGCATTATATCACTGCCTACAGCAGCAAACCTCCTGGGATCCCGTCGCTGCCTGCGGAAGCACGTCTCAATTGCGCCTAGTCGCGTCGTTTGCCGTGCTGGCGTCCAGGGATACGACGTAAGAGCGCTCCGCTGGCCAGTAATCCCATGCTGTCTCAGCAGCTCCTCTGGTGGTGATTCTGCGGAGGACCGTCACCGCCGTCGTTGGAAATCGGCCTCCTGGAGCGTGCTGCCCCTTCTGCTTTTTAGACTACGGTGGTGCGCATGGAAGGCGTTCTTATCGTCTCGATCTCCATTGCTCGGGATGGCGGGAAATCACCTTGCGGGTTTGCCATCAACCGTTCCTCCGGCTTCGTCCACTCATATCTTCCGGATTTAGAACGATTCACCGCAATCCACATCACTGCAATGGCACAGCTGACTGCGTTCGATGATATTCCGCGTAATTATCGCAAGCTGTCGGGGAAGTATAACGTGTCATATGCATAACTATTAAACCCATCTATTAGATAATAACGCTTCGCAAAACAGTGCACAGTCTACGGTGCAATACCCCCGCCGATGATCGCAAAGGATTCAAGGCCTTCCCACAAATGAATTGTGATCACGGCCCTTCGATGCCCTTTCTATACTTGGGGAAGAGCAGGGAAGGAAGTCTAGGCTTCGACGTGCTCCCCCGGCCTCGATATCTTGATGAGCGGAAGACACAGGTTTGAATGCCGGGTCCCATGTTGACTCGCACATTCGAAAGCCGACGGAGGTGGTCGACATGCTAGGTGGTTTGACCTTCTTGGGTGAGTCGATTGACTTGAGATACGCATCTTCCAGCTGCCGCTCTCTTTCTCGCATGACCTCGCTTGAGTACATCCGCGCGAGATCCATTGGATCCATGTCACGTATCCAGAGGCGGTATGACAGTATGTCTTGCACCTTCTCTTCCAACCGTTGCTGATACGCCATCAGATGCGCTAGCGCGTTGCTCATGACGAAGCCCACCACATGCTCCTCCTTCGCTGAGAGAGGGAGGCACGCGCGGAACATCCCATCATCTAACAAGTATGAACTGGGATATGGTATTCCTTGGGCCCTGGCGAATGCATCCGCGTCTGTATTCCTATGGAAGGGCAGGCGCAGCTCCTTGGTCTTTTGAATCTCTTCGGCGCCGAGCACCACGCCATCAATGTCGGGTATAAAGGCCAAGTCGTCGAGCTAATGCCTTGTGAGAGAGATGTTCGAGGTTCAGGACTAAGGTGATCAACTTACCTGCCGCATGTCGGCGACCAGCAGCTTTGTCGGCGAGTCATGCATGCGTAGGTAGGCGGAGATCGCTCTGATATCCCGCGGCGCAGCACCAATGGCCCAGACATTCCGCCAGCTACCGTCAGAACTCCTCGGTGTGTTAGCGGTCAACTCGGTCTTGACCGCCCAGGCCTTCAGCGCATGGAAAATCTGCAGGCCCGGGGAGTCAGCTCAGCGCAACGTATGTTCAGTGTGACTCCACTCGCCTGCTCGTGGCTGACGCTAATCATGTGTGTTCCGGTCTCCAGGCATGCCGCGGCGTGGGCCACATTGCAAACGAGCGTCAGATTCGTATTGACGCCGTGGTCGCGTCGGAGGCGTTTGGCCGCAACGATCCCGTTCTCGTTAGCCGGAATCTGCGGGAGACGTCACCGCCTAAACCCGTGCGCGGTAGCCACTCTCACGCACCGACACAACGACGCGGTTGGGTTCGACGTCGTGTTTGTCTACGAATAATTTGACGAGCCGCAAAGCCTGGTCGACCATGGCATCTGCGTCGCCGTACAACCTCGGGTCGACGTGTGTGAAGTGTAGCTTAGCGCCGCTGCCCATAACATAGACACCCATGTCCACCAACTGACGGCCGTCAGCAGGATGCGAGGACACACAAGTCAAGAAGGGTACTCACAAAGCGCTCCATAATCATCCCACACAGACGTCCTGTACGTTCGGGACTGAAAAGGAAAGTCGGTCGCTTGAATGCGTCGCAGTCCGCTCTGCACTCACTTTTCGGATAGGACGAACTCCATTGTCAGCTGGAGCTGTTCCTCGGCCGTGCCATCCTTCATCATCTTGTACATCACCAATGGATCAAGCATTGTGGCCCCATAATTTCGCCCGTCCAGATCTTCAAGTGGGGTCCAATCAGTATCTCTGCGACGCTGATGGCTTGTGCAGACCCATTACCTTTGAAGTACCGTGTCCTTTCGACGACCATAATTTCCCGTTGTGCCAGGCCCTGTCGGAGTGTGGGGAGAGTGGCCGTGTCCGCAGTCTTGCGTTGAAGCCACACATTCGACGACGTGGCCTCAAGCGACCTCAGCAAACGGGCCTCCATGACCTCCTTGTAAATGGTTGGGGGGGTCTTCCTCCTGCTCTCGACGTTGATATAGTCTTTGACTCTGAATCTGGGTGGCGGTGGCGCAGGCCGGCTTGCTTTTGGTGCGTCGTACTCGTCGTCCATTGTTGTATGACGCAGAACACCAGGCTCGCGGCTCGCGGCTCGCTCGAAGGTTACACGAGCCTCAGGCTCCTCGGGCTCGACACTTGTAGCCCTCCTGTAACTCCTACGGACGTCGACGTCTTCCGGCTCCACGCTAGTGGCTCTCTCGTAGTTCCTCTGAATTGGACACTCATCCTCGTTGTCCTTGCCGCCTAGAAGGTGATCTCCAGGCTCTTCATCTTCAACTCTCTCGTATCCAGCAGAACAATCAGGGTCGCATCGCTCCGGACTCGACGGATGTTGTACTGCCATTGATATATCGCCATCCTCTTCGACTGCGACGTCCATTGTTTGAAGTTTGTAGTAACTTGGGGTCTTGATCTTCGCCATGTGTTCCCAAGAGGTGACAATGAAAAAAGCAGAACGAGTAAGGTAAATACTCTCAGCACTTTCCCGACCCTCATGGTCTTTTGTAGCTGATGCATTGTGGCCCTGTGGCCACCTCGTTCAGGCCACCGCCACTCGCTTGCCTTATTGGGAATACAGTGGCTGATGCGCTTTGTTCCTCCCGGCCCACCCTTTGTAGCTACATCATTTCACGGCGGACAACGAGAAAGCATACGCCTTTGTTGACGTATCGACGGATTGCTTCGGAGCGCGATAATCTGTAGTATTGAAGCTTCAGGTAAGTGATCGGAACGACGTTACTCCTCGCTAACCCGTCATTGACCGCTACGCTAGTAGATCACCCTCTTTAGGATAGAGCCTAGGCTACTAGGGCCGTGCCTGCCCACCTCAGTCACAACGCCCGATTACAATTTGCGGAGCATGGAGGGGACATATGTTATATCACATCCGGTCACCTTAGGCTTGCGGATCTTCAGCGTGTGGTGATGCCATGGATGGCATGCTGCTGACTCAATGACGCAAGTCCTAGTACGTAGATGACTCAGGGCAAGTGGGATTTTTGGCATCCTCAAGGATGCTGCCCCGACCGCAGTGGTGGGTTCAACTGTACGCTTCGAGGCCACTGCTGACACGATGATGCGAAGAAGGTAGTTTGGCAGCAGCTGTTAGTGTGGGGGGATTTTAATGATATCTGAACGCGCATTGGGTATCAGTCCCCATGACAAATTACAGGGTCGACCTGCTGCGAACGAATACAACGTGTATTCGACGTACCTTCGAGGTTCCTAGGGCCCCCTTTGTCTGAAACACGCTATGCACACTCTCGTTTCTGTCCTGAAAGGCAACGGGGATTCGTTTATGCTAAACGCATCGAAGGAGAACGCACTGCGGACTCATCTGACCATCCAGGCCGGTATATCCAAGTTTCTGATGTAAACGGAAACCCCGTGCGCGCTTCCGCATTAATGCCCGCCGTCGAAAGCGCTACCCGTGATGTTCCTCAACGGTGGCTGTGAAACAGTCCACATGCATACTTATCTTTATCCCATGCGCTGCAAGTGGATGCCTGCCATCTCGCTCGATTGTTATCATATCAGGGTGTGGTCCATTGAATTCGAAGGCTGTCCCAAAGACTCCCGGGCGTCGTAGGTTCATCAGATCGAGAGTAAATCGACGCTCGCGGGCTTGTGCTTTCGAGTGATTAAGTTGATTCCATTCCCGGCGTTGGCATCGTCCCGATCCACTCGAATATGTATCACGCTGTGCCAATGTACTGGCGGCTCATTCCCTATGTAATGATTTAGGTGGGTTGTTCGAGCGACTTTGTCTCGTAGGCAGATTCAAAATATGACATTTTTGAATGAAGGAGTGGATAGCAATCTCCGCCGGATACTTGTTGAGATTAGGACCGGCGGTCAACATTGCAGTAACGCACCAAATGACATCTGGTGGGCGCTGGGTGATCAGCCTAAAATTGTTAAACCCACCTGGTAAAGACGCGTCGCTGCTTCGCAGAAGCAACATCAAAGGCGACCCTGGGTCCAGTGATAAATGCGTCAGCCAATGCGCAATGATATTTCCGGCGTTGGCGGCGCATGGCTGCCGCTAAATGACAGGGAAGGAGCAACCAACGACGAGGCCAGAGTCCGGCGCTCAGGCATTGTCTCCAATATTCCACTAGGCGGGCGCTCGCGAACATGCTGTGGTTCTGGAGACGTAGAGTGACAGTTGCCGCGACTATCTCAGGGCTCTTGAAAGCCAGCGAGCGAATACATTCTGGCACCCGCGATACTGCACGATCTCAGGAAGCCGCTGCAATCGTACCTCATACAGCTGATGAAATGGCTCTAACTTGGCAACGACGAGTCACGACCAGAGAAGGTGTGGGATGGGACTCGAAAGCCGCTCCGCCCACTTCGACCGGACTGCTCCCGCGGCCGGGTGAACAATCAGCGCAGCCCTTTCAGGCATAGCACGGGGCTCGGGCTCAGGGAGCCTACATGCTGAATGAGGGAAAATACCGTTAAGACACCGACGGCGCCCGGGGACACACGAATTATTGTCGAGGAGCTCCATCCGTGGCAGGCACGATACTCGCGTACGCTGAAGGGAGCTTTGCGCACCGGATCTCAAGCCTTAGTACTGACGCACCGATATTTACGGGCCCTTTCAATGTCAGGGCATCCGAGCGCACTTTAACGCCTCATTGCGTAGTAGGCGAAGGCAATCTCGCTGCCTGCTTATAATAAACTTGCGTTGCCGTCATGCCATCTGCCCACAAAGGTCAAGTTTGCCTCCTGTTCGTCGAACTACGCTGACGTCTCGGCGGTCCGGCCCACCGGCATGATACATCTAATGCAGCGTTCAACTTACTCATCACTGACGCGTAGTCGGTTCCGGAGATACCAAAAGACGATGCTTGATTCGAATAGAGCGTACAACCAGCGAAGGCGTGTGACCTGCGCGGCAACGACTAGTGCGATGGAGGATTGCGAGATCCACGCGCAGCGTGCCCCAGGGTCCAAGGATAGCCCCAAGAGCCATTATAGCGATCCACGCTTTGTTTCAGAGCGTGCCTTTGGGACAACGGTCGGCATTGCGATGCTCTTACTATGGGACTGACCACGGGCCGTGACGTGGGGAAGAGCCTACGTATAAGAAGCCATTTAGAGTTAGCGCAAGGAAGATCAACCGAAATTCAATGCATGAGAGTGTACCACATTAGATAACGCCAGTGCCATATGGACAACCCCCCGAGATAATCCGAAATGCATGTTGTGGGTTTATACACTTACAGGGTGGGACAGTACAGAGATACTGCAGGCCGTCGATTGTATGACGGGTAAGGCTTTTGGTTGTTATAATAGTGGGGCGAGACAAGACACAGGATCCAGAGTCCACACATGCAGGAGAGCAAGACAGCGACAGCAAGACCATAGCCATGACACGAGAGCCAGAGAAAAATGCCCACGACACGGAAGATCAGGTACCAACCGCTCATCTAGGCAGTCATGAACGTTGAGCCGAGTAGGTCTGCCAATGGTTCAACGACGATTGGCTACCCTCGAACGGAGGCAACGCTGAGGCAGAGTAGCCGCTATGAGATGCAGCATGGCCCTGAAGGCGACAATTTAAGTCAAAGGTTGCGTCAGAGGATGGCATACGTACATCGTATGAGTCTTCTTCTACCTTGACGTACTCGTACTGACCTGGCGCCTGACCATATGCAAGCAGCGAGGGTGAGTGGGCAGACGTGGGCCGATGCGAGTGTATGGTCGTCGGCGGGGTATAGTCGCATGGCTGTAAATGAAACCGTTACTAGGATCCTTAGTTCTCTGTGCATGGCTGCGCAGCGCATGGCGAGTGTAGGGAGAATGTACTCGCCGAGAACGGAGAATTCGAAGCGGTGCTTGCGCTCGAGCTCGATGGGGTGCCAGGGAGTTGGTACATCCCATATGATGTGAGGGTGTTCGACGCTGTTAGCCTCGGGTACATCCCTATTTGGGATGTCTGGTGTGTTTGCTGCGACGCCGACGACGGAATGAGTAAGGGAGGGGGAGGGCTATGTGTGTGGCCGTTCTGCGCCTGCATATTCTCGTCAGCATTGCCGAGAGAGGGTGCAAAGACTCTTACCAAGTATACAGTAGAGTCTGGCAACCTCCGCCGCCTTGAATCGTACTCTCCACGGTCATATGGGCTCGAAGGTATATGTCGTCGACCGAGATCAGGGCGCAGGCGGGCATTCCGCTCCTCGAGTTGACGGCGGAGCTCGTCGACTTCACGGTGCAGAACCTCGTTCTCTTCCTCGAGTTCACGAATACGGATAACGGGCGCGGGCAACGTGGCCACTTGTTCAGGGGAGAGGGCAAGCGCGACTTGCAGCTTAGTCACGGTGGTCTCGAGCTGTATAATTGGAATGATGGGATGAGCATGGGCGAAGCGCCAAGGCTCTGGGCGGGACTCGCCTGCTCGATGTAGGCCTTGCGCTTGGCACGATGCCTAGCCTGCGCTGGAGAGAGAGTTAGAGAGGCGAGGAGAGGGTGTAGAGGACGAACCTTTGGCATTCCTAGAACGCTCGGGACGGTCAGAGGTGTCGTGCAGGGATTCACTACTGGTGCGGGAGATAGGCATCGGCGTCATGTAGTAACGTAAGGCTGGGGGTGCGAAGGTGATCGGGGATGGAATGGGAGGCCAGCATCAGCGCAGGCACGCTTATAGGGAGGAAACGAGCGGCTCGTCTCCGAGATATTGGCGGGTCCGTTGCGCAGACTGATTGGGACATTGGGATAAATCTCGCAGGGAAGAGGTTGCGAACCTAAAGCAGCAAAAGCAACCCCCTGGTGCGGAAGTAGTGTTCGCTTCGCAAGGCAGTGTCTCCAGCAGGCGGACTGGCGTGTGCATCGCGAGATAGAGAACTGGTTCCGTTCCATCAGCATCCCAGGCGATTCGGATAATCAGTTATTTTATTTCCCCCTCCGTCGCCTCCTCCTCGCCATCCAATCTCCGGCCCTTCTCCTGCCTTTTCCACCCAACTCCGCGACCACCCGTGCCGCGCCGCTGAATCTCGTTGTGGGTCCATATCAGGCCTGATTGCTATCACGGACAACGGCGACCTTCCGCGGATCCTCCTCTCAGCCAGCTACGACGTTGCCTCCCAACGCGGTCTCCGTGCATGCAACAGCTGGCGACCGCCCTCGACGCGATCCACGGCGCACTCGAGTCGGCGACCGTTGACACGCCTGATGCCAGCCCCTCCCTCGGAACTACCCGGCTTTCCCTACTAACGCTCGCCTTTTCAGGCTAGCCACTCCAGCTCTTACGTCTGCCAGTGCTCGATGCCTGCTAGCAATGTCTCGACTGTGCGTGACGGCCCGCGACAACCCGCTTTTTCATGGGCAGCAAAGCTCCGCGGCCGGCGATTCACAGATGGAGACAAGCGCGAGGCTAAGCCCCTCTTGGTCGCTCGGCGTAGGCACCATTAGTCAAGAGGCCCCTTGCGCAGGCTGTGTGGAGTCCTCGCTGAGGAGACCATGTCGCCTTCTGTCTCAGAGAGGCATCCTGCAGATTCCACCCGAACTGACCTGACGTGCAATGTCAGGCCTTCAGGGTCTAGGGACCTTCGCGTCCAAGCGGGTATCCCGAGATACCTCTCCACTGGCCCAGCGCCTGCAGGACCCATGCACCGAGCCGCCTGCGCCGCTTGTGACCAGACGCACACGGACAGCACAGGAACCACGCGCGTTGGTGGCAGCAAGTGCGCTATACCGTCAGCAGATCGCAGTGACACCCCAGCACGACGGTGAGAGCATACGGTTCGCGTTCTAGTGCCTAAATCCCTGCGCGTACTGATCGCACGACCCCGAGATCCATCCACGTCGCGCGATGCGGCATGATCCACCCAGTGCGACAGCTTGCAGCGGGCGCCGCTGCCAACGGCGGGCATGTTCTCCGGGAGGTAAACTAGGACTGTGCTCAACGCACGACGAGTGTTGGTGGTCGATCGAATGTCATTACGGGAGGCTGGAATGACCTCATTCTTCAGATACACACACCCTGCGACTGTCGAGAGCTCGTTGTCCTCCTGGCGGCGTCGAGCAGACGCACAGTCGCTGGCAAGCCTTCACAGTGCGGAAATCGGCTCTGCCTGCCCTCATCGGCCGGTGGTGCTCTTCAAAACAACCTAGGCGAAATGGGTAAAAGCCCGTTGATGTGCTGCTACCAGCACCGGATGTGCACGGTATCTTCTATCATTGTTTCGGTAGGCATGTTGGCGTCTATTCCTCCAGATCACTGTCGTCGTCAGTCAGCAGGTATCATGATGAAAAGGCGCGAAAACGTCTGCGTCTGGCGGGAGCGCAGGCGCTCCCCGTGCATTCAGTTGTCAAGAGCTGTTATCGCCAGATCCTCCCGCCGCCGATAGCAGTGGCCCGATATACGAGGCGGGGTGTCTTGACGCGGCCTGTGGCCGACGCACGCAGGAAAAGGCGGTCAATGAATCGCAGACCATTCCAGCGGTGCCTGGTTCTAGTCCGTGTCGGAGAAGGTTCAGCGATCGAGGCGGCGGGTGCAATCGCGTTTTGGCAAAGTCAGCATCAACAACAGCGTTGTACGTCTACGACGACAGGGACGCGACGATGCACGTACCGGCGAAGCCCGGTGCTAGCCAGGGCGGCTCCAAGCTCGTAGCCGGCGAAGAAGACTGGGTTAAGCTATCTATACCTGGGCAGCGGGACGCGGAAGGCGCTCTGTGCGGCAAAACGGGCTCCTTGTGCGCAGCGCCCAGCCCAGCGAGTCCTCGTTGTCAACCGGAGGCCTGCACTCTGCGGCACGGTCAAGCCCATGGAGAGGCGCCCCGACAGCAATTTCAATAAGCCTAAACGGAGTGCAGATGCAACCGTGACTACTTACGCCACGGCAGGCGCGGGACGCGGGGCCCAGTGATTGACTATCTGGCATTGTAGCGATGCGGCGCTGTTAGTGGGTGACCGGGTGATGTACCACGGGTTTGTTCGAGCTCGACGCTGCCGGGTTTGCCTTCGAGGAAGGTCCGCGCGGAAGTGTTGTTCGTGACCTGACCTGCGCGACTTCAGGCGGCTCCCAGGGTTTTTGCCGTCGGCGCTGAGATTGAACAGGTCATGCTATACCCCGGGTACCGCCCAATGATGTCGGTGGCCTGCTGGAATATGAAGGTCTATGACCTGCATGTCGCTGGCTAAGCGCAGGCGATGTATTGAGTTGTGGCCGCCGCTATCATGGTCAAATCTCTTGGGTCGGAGGCTCCGAGAGGATTCAATGACGTTTGCGCTATGATCAATTTCCACATTAGCGTTGATCGTCGGGGCACCCACATACTAGTGGTACGCTGGCAGTTACGGTATGGGGTCGATCGATCTGTGCCGTAAGACGATTTGGGAGGTTGACCTCGTCGCGGACCGCGGTGAAGCGCGTCGGCTGGACGTTGCCGTGCGCCCGCACGACTTTGCAGCTCAGCGACGATGGTGCGATGCCAAACGCGCGAGACCGGCGACGCAGAGTGCCAGCGCCTGCTGGGCGCCACATGTGATGGGAAGTCGTAGCGGCCGCCACCTCAGCCACTGGTATGTTCAATGACATCGGCCACTCCGAATCGTACCTGCTTGGTACCTGTGCGGGCCGGTGGGCGCGGCTCATGGACGGGGCATCCGTAGGAGCATATGCTGCCGCCTATGCACACGCTGTGTTCCAAACCCTTTCTGTGTGATAACACTGCATGATTGCACTCTGTGAGTGGGCCACCCAGCACTCGGGCATCAGCTGCATAGTACCTGCCGCCGAGCTAGAAGAGGTGTGCCCTACCGCGGTCAATACCCGCAGTTTCTGAACAGCACTAGTGACTATTCTGTGGAGCTATTGATATCGGATTACAACATAGGGCGTTTGAACGCACACGTGACTAACGCGTCGAGGTTTCCAACTCCGACGTGCGCCGTCCCTTTCTCGAAACGAACTTCAACCTCCCTGTCGCCTGCGCTCACTGCGTTTCCTACTCGACTGCGACATGCACCAGTGCTACGTTCCTCTCAGGCCTCAGCTCATTCTAACCAACCCTCATACGTTCCACTCAACCCCTCAAACAAGCACGAGTCTCGAGTGGCTATATGCTGTGCGGGCACAAGCCATGGCTTATCACATATAGCGCATGTCGCTCAATGAAGACCTAACCGCGAGACCCTCAGGACCCCGGTACTCAGTCGCACGTAGACTGCAATCGGGTATTGCAATACTGTGGCAACTACCGGAATTATAGATGCGCAAACGAAAGACAAGTACAAGCGTCCGGAGCTCGCTCCCAGACCACATAATGATACATAGCAACAACAGGGCCAAATGCCCCACCCAGGCGCAGCACAACAGCGTCCGTGAGCTCAGAAGTTCTCTACAATCGCGCGAAGACACGCCCGGATCACGGTCAGCACGCAGCATACTATCATCAGGGACGGACACACCCTTGCCAAAGAAGAACTTTGTGCCGTTGGGCGTCGAGTACTTGTTTGAGCAGACGTGGAGCTGCTTCGAGAGCGCCGCGGGTCCACAGAAGAACTGCAGGAGCGTGAAGAACAGACACAGCGACACGGGGCGCGCGGGGACGTACCACGCCGACATCTGTATCGGGGTGCTTCTCCGCGATCGAGCTGTAAACCCTGTCCCAGTTCGGGCGACCATAGTGCGTGGGCGCACGCAGAGAGGTGATCGCGTCCTTTTCAGCACCGACGTCCTGGACCTATTTCCAGCGACAAGCGTCAGCTAGGCGCTTCGCTCACAGCACGGACACTACAGGGCACACGCACGATGATGTTGTTCATGTCGTCCTCCTTGATCTTCGCAGTCAGGTAAATGTTGATTTCGATCCGGTTCTGGGTGTCCTGCTCCTCAATGGCCTGCAGCAGCGAGTGGAACCACTCCGCCGAGCCGAAGTCACGGATGACCCAGGTAAAGTAGACCTTCGACAGCCGCGTCGGCTTCGTCTGGTTGAGGTTGTTCATGCGGTACCATATCGACTTCAAGATGCTGCCCGCCCCTATGCTTGAGCAGTGCGCGAAACTCGCAGTGGACATGGACTCACGAAGCAAACGGCGTCACACCGATACCAGCACCGACCAACAGAATCGTCTCGTAGTTGAGGAAGTCCTCTGAAGCGGAGCCGAAGGGACCGTCGACCATAACGCGCGGAAGCACACGGTTGACAGGCGAGCTGAGAGCGTCACCCTTCTCCCCCTTGTCCTTGAAGTCGGCACCGACGGCCTCTCCGAGCTGGCGCGTGAAGTCACCGGCGACACGAATATGCACGGAGATGTAGTCCTCCTCCGGCGCGCTATGGACATTGAGCTTCTGCGAACATCAGTAGGTAACGGGCATCCCACATACCTGGTAAGTGTGAACGGGTGCCACTGGAAGTACGAGATCTCGGGGCAGTTGAGGAAAATGTACTGGCCAGCGCGGGTGACGGTCTTCTCCTTCTTGATCTGGAGCTCGATGACGTTCGACGGGTGCTGGATGACCTTGGAGATGTAGGTGCGGTGACGCGAGCGGACCTCACGGAGAATGCGCTCAAAGGTGAAGATGCATCCGCCGACAAGCCAGTACCGCTACGAGGAGCGTCAACAAGGACACCAGATGGGGTGTAGGTCAAACATACCCAGAATACGCCAATCGTGTTCCATGAGCAAAAGGGGGCGCGGTCGGGCTGGATCATACAGAACATACCGTGCAGCTGCCAGTTGAGGAAGAAGACGAGGAACAAGTGGTGTGAGTACCAGAAGCGCTCGAAATTGGCGCGACGAGGCTTCTCCCTAGCGTACCAGGCCATGACAACGAGCGCGGCGGTCATGATCCAGCCAGTGACACCAGGACCAGTAGTGAAGTTTGCGATGAGGAAGACGACAAAGCGCTCGCCGGGCGTCGTCGCGAGCGGGTCGACAAAGGCAAGCTCAGTGAAGTTGACCATGTGCGCGGCGATGTGGACGAAGGAGAAGAAGCAGATACCCCAGCCGACGGCCTTGTGGAACGTGATATTCTTGTCGAAAGGAATGTAGTGGTTGAGCGGCGTTCGCCGGAGGAGCGAGATGAAGTTGCGGCAGATGGGCAAGAGGATGAACGCAACCTCGACGTGCAGGACGAGGGCGGCACCACGGGCGATCGCTGTTACCAGGACATCAAGGATGAGACGAATGGGCGGACATCAGGTACGTACGATAGGTCACACCGAAGGTCTTGCGATCACCCACCAAGTCGTCACTCGTGCCGTAGTAGAAGGCACCGAAGAGGATGACCAGGACATGAAGGAGGATGAAGAAGACGAAGAACAACCTCTTGCCACCTTCGTTGATCATCCAGACATCGAAGCGCTCCATCCATCCCGTAGGCCTGTACGGGGTCGCGGGCACGGTGCTGGTGGTGTTCGTGCGCTGGAGAGGCTGGAGACGTCGGCGCTCGGACTTGTTGCGCTGTAAGTGGCTGGGCTCGAGCCCGTTGTCAGCGAACGGGTTTGCCATGTCGGGGTGCTGGGAGAGGGGGGGCATCTTGCCGTCGGAGAAATCGAGGCTAGAGGCGCGTTTCCAGTTGTTGGCCATGAGCGGGGTGAAGGGGCACTGTCTATGTCGACGTCCTGCACAGCGGACTAAAAGGAGTGGAGGACCGGCCTGAAGCGAAGGACTGTAGGAGATCCGAAGACGAAGGAGAAAGGAGGAGGAAGGAGGAGATAAAGGTGGGCACTGGGCTGTGGGAGCGTAGGCGCGGGAGATGCCTTTTGATTCCCTCTTGACGACGTTGCCATGACAGAACATGCCTTTTCCGGCCACTCTCTTCTCGGCTGCGCAACGATCATTGCCATCCCTACGACTTACCACGGTTCTCTCTGCTCCAGACCGCTCTCGTCGCTGCCTACGCTCGCCTGCTCACCGTTCAACACGGTCTGCAGCACCTTCAACTCGATCAGCGCTCTACCCATATTCGGAAACGACACTCGACAGCTGTGGCTGTAGCAAGCAGACAGCGGGATAAGCCATCTTTGATTTCCAACGCATCCCACATTGCGCAGCTTTGTTATCAAAGATGCCTCCGTCGCTATACAAAATGCCTCCATTTTCAACCCCCGCATGTCCGTAATGACCTCAACCAACCATCGTGGTGGTCATGCAGGCTGCGCAGCGCACGGAATCAGCAACGGCTCCCATCGACCTTCTTGTTGGTGAGCCTCACCATTCAGGCCCGTCTGGCTTACCACGTTGTAACAGTTGTACGTCGCTGTCGTGCCACCCTGTGGTTTCACATTGATGTTTTGAAACGACAGATCCCTGCACGGTGCCGCCGGGCTGCATTCGATGTCAACAACTGTTCACGAAGCTCTCAGTGGCATGTCGGGCTGTACACAATGGGAATCCTTACTCAGGCCTGTTGATGCTGTACCAGTGAAATTGTCAAACGCAAGGCCGCCGAACTGATACTTCGACGGAGCATCGCCCCTGCGTGCGGCACGCACATCAGTTTATTCAGAGGCGCACCGCTGTCTGGTACGTCCACGTACGCATGTCCGGAGTTCGTTTGGTATAGCTGGATGGGGTACGTGACATTGTCGAGCATGAAGTTGCGTGCGATCACGCCTGTGGTTGTGCCTATTTCAGGATACTATTTCAGCAGGTGTTCTACATGCAATCTGGCAACCGGTCGCTCACCTGGCCCGCCACCGCCTTCGACTGGAGGGAAGCCGATGGTGGTCCCCGTCCAGGACTTGAAGTAAATCTATATCATGTTCAGGTCACCATCTCCGCAACTGAGCGGTCCACGCACCCCGTGTTCCATGTAAGGCTGTATTGTCGGGTCCGGCCTCATCATCTACACCAACAGATTGTCCGATCAGCTCTAGCAGACCGAGGGCGCAGCATTCCCACCGTGATGTCCTCCAGCGTGATGTTCTCTACATTATCATACTATGAATGTCATGTCAGCGGGACCTCGGCCCCGACGCCCTTGATGCAAACTGACCAGGTTGTAGTACTGCCCCAAGGAACCGAACGCGATACCAGTCCCACCGGTGCAGGTGATATTTTTGGCGTATACATTCGTCGAATTCTGTGTCCCAGAAATAGAGGTTAGGCGTTGATCGTGCGAAGACAGGCTATTCACGTACGCCCTTAATTGCAATACAGTCGTCTCCGAGTGTGATCTAACCCCATGCGTCCTCATCAGCTCTGTCCTCCGTCGATAGTGTGAATATGATGCACTAACATCCCAGTTGATGAGGGTGATGTTATCTGAGCGGAATGTGTCGATGCCTGCAAAGACTGCTCAGCAGACAGTCGCCCCCTGGCCTCGACATAGTTACCATCGGTATTCCACACAATGCTGCGCGCAGGTGAGCACCGCCGCTATCCCTGCTTAACCGAAACACTTACTTCTGGTTGTAGTACAGCGGGTCCGCGTTCGTCGCGTTGCAGTACATACCATCGTACACGACACTCTGGCTCTCCACGACCGCATTACACCAGAACGGCTGGCTCTCGATGCGGAAGTTCGCAATGGTACCCCGGAGCGCGCGCCACACCGTCAGCGCGACTGGCCGCCCGTCGCCGTCGATGCGTGTGCCGTTCCCGTACCAGGACCACCAGTACTGCCCGTTCCCGATGATGCCACCCGTGTTGTGCGCGTCGACGACGAAGTCGTTGCCCGTGATCACGAACCAGGATGCTTGGCTCTGCAGCACGGGTCAGCGGTGGGGTCCACTAGCACTGTCGTTGCGCAGCGCACCTGGATGAAGATGACGCGGTATGTATTCTCGGGGTGCATCCAGTAGGGCAGGTCTGCGACGAACTGCGAGGCGCTCCAGTAGCCTTGATGGTGTGTCTCAGTGGACTCACGTTCAGATAGCCGTGGAGATCAACTCTGGACTCCACTAGGTCCCAAGTCATCTTCCTACGCCAGGTAGGTGGTTTATTCCCTGCATTTGGACGGCGTACTTACCTTGTAATATTGTATTCTCCAGGCCCAAATACCGTCGTACCGTAGTGGCCACACAGCGTGATAGCAGCTTCGATCTGAGAGACTGTCAGCGGTCTCATTCGTCCCGAGCACACACGCGACGTACTTGGGTCGTATCGTCCTGCCCACTGCCCAAGGGTTCGAGCGTGCACGTCCTGTTATCCGCATAATACTGAAACGCAGAGGCGAATCTAGCCAACCATAGACTGGCGAGGACCGGCAAGAGTATAGAAACCATGGCAGAGGAAGCAGGTGGTAAGCTAGTCGCAGGGGTGGGGAACGTGCATTCTTATGCCAGGTTAGAGAGAGGGTCACACGGGGAGAGTTCAATGGTGCCGGTCGCGGTCCGGTCTGTGCAAGCATCTTTGTGCAGAGCGCAAAGAACACGCTGTGGACAAATCTCGGGACGAGCCACTGACCTGGTGACCATAGCGATTGTGTGAAACGGAACGACGTACGCAGGATGGCGGTGCAAATTCCCGGTGGACATCAGGAATTCGTATGATCACCGTGACCGGCTGAGGCCTATAAGCGTAAACAGTCTCAGAAGAGTGAGTACCTAATAAACAATGCCAGCGAGCCATTTGATCTTGTTTTCAAGGGTGCATGAGTTTGAATCCTGGCGAGCAAGAGTAGGAGGAGGACATAGCAATTCCAAAGCTGGTAAGATGATGTTGCCCGTTGGACTATATGATCGCTCATAAGGCCATATAATATCGCCACAATGTTAAAGGCCACTATCGATTTAGTCTCTGTTGCAGACCATACACGGTGGTATGTTATCGATTATTCTTAGGCACGAGTGGTCATTACGCTGTAGTGGATGTATGGCCAGTATTTTTGGGCTGGACGGCACAGCATTTCAAGGGGCATTTGGCACAGTGGTAGCGCGCACGCTTCGCATTATTGGTGCCTGCGTGAGGTCCAGGGTTCAATCCCCTGAATGTCCATTATTTGGTCGATAGCATGTTTTTGATTTTCAAAACCAGCACTATAGACCCAAGCCTTGTCTCCCAGGCTCTCTCTCACAACGCAATCATCGGAACCTTGCCTCACTTTCATAGCAATTGAATCTGATGCACCACCCCAATGACCAATATATCGACGCATGATGATTACGATCTACCCTATAGCACAAAGTCCATTGTTTCCCGATTATACGCCAGAAGTCTTGCATATTCTAGACACAATCTATACACATACGCTAATGATACACGTCAAATGTGCACAGACTGCGGCCGATGGGTGAGAGACACACCTTCCATGTCAACCCGCCGCCCGACGGTACGCTTCCACTGCTTCCCTGCACGGGCGATGCGCCGCAGCCGGCGGTCGCCGTCGACGGGATGCCTAGATGCCTCGAGGGCAGTCGAGTTGACGGCCTGCAGCGCGGCGGGTGGCGCGCCCGAGAAAAATGCGTGGATGTTGTAAACCTCCTGATACGACTGCGAAAGGGGTATGAAGTGTAGCCTACACACACCCGCACACAGATCAGCACATATATACCCTAAGCTAACGGCCCGCATGCGCTACGCACCACGGCTGGATCCAATCCGAGAAGAACTCGCGGTAGACGGTCGACTTGATGACCGCGCTGTCCGACTCCATAAACGCAAAGAAGCGGCCGGAGTAGCCCTGCCCGTCGACATCGACGAGGTACTTGTGACGCCAGTGGTCACCGAGGTTCACGCCGCCGTCGTCGAAGCGGTGCGCAGTAATGAGCGCGTCGAGCCCACCGGGGAAGTTGTACCAGTCGACAACCTTCACGAACGCGACGTCCATGATGTCTGCGTTCAGCTGCGCTGTCGGAACCTCCGCGTATACATAGTGCGTCGAGCCCGGTGGGTCCGCGAAGACCAGCGTCCGGTTCGTCCCCGACGTGTCGCTGGCCATCCGCACGAGCCTGTATAGCGGAATGCGTTAGTGAGTCGACTGGACTATGGGTGAGGGCAGACCTGTGACGTTGGTACTGGGCAGAGAACCCAGGCGGCGAGCTACCCCCACCGGTCGACGCACCGCGCCAGAAGATCTTGTCGCTCTTCTTCTCCCAGGGCGTCTCCATTCCATCCACGTCCTTGAGCATCAAATTGACCGGGTCATACCCATACGTGTACCGTCTCGTCTGGCCGTAGTAGTAATGACTCGGTATGCGGATGTCCGAGTACCCTGGGGCCTGGGCAGGCGAAAAGATGGGGAAGAGCACGGGGATGGTACGCCAGTCGGAGAAGAAGTGGCCCTGGCTGTAGTGCGCCCAAGGATTCTCGCAGAACGAGTAGTTCTGGCTCACGTCGGGCGTGAACGCAAATTCGTGCGTGCCCGCGCTGTGCTGGCTCGGGCGGTTGATCGAAAACGGCCGGAAGGAGCTGAAGAGCCGCCGCGCAGGCGTGCCGGGGTCGCAGGTGCGGCGATACGCTTCCCAGACATTGCCTTCGCCCCGCCAGTCGGGCGAGTACATGCCGCTTAGCTCTGCCTGCACGACGTCTGTGCCGGCTGTGAAGTTGGGATATACTCGCTGCTCCCACGGAACGAGGATGCGCCCTTCTGCCATAGCATTGATAGGAAAGTCAAGGTCTGGTAGCTGAGACTGAGATCTATACGTGAACACATAAACATGATGTCACGGCTCACTTTGTCTTGGAACTTCTCAATGATCTGTAAGAAGCCTCGTGCCCGGTCACTGACCGCTGTTGAGGAAGGGCCATCCCGTATGTTGACAGCTGTAGCTTTCCCATTGCGCACTCTCACCAAGTCGATGGAAGGCAGGTTTCCGGCCTACGGAAGTATGGTCAGACCTTGGAAAAGCATGGAGAGAGGCGCATATGCACCGCGATTGCCCGCTCCCTCGTCTGCTCTCCAGACAGTGTCCAAAATGGAGCCAAGTCCTCGTTGATGTTGTTGTACTCGTCGATCATAAGAACATGGTTCTCCTGCGCGAACCGCCACCAGTCGTCGAACCCTTTCGGCGGGTCCCTCCCGTATCTGCGCTTGTACTCTGCCACAGCCTCCGGGAGCGTTTTGCTTTGCTTTAACAACAGGCCCCGATACTTGGTCTCCGCCTCCGTCATAAGCTTCGGTATGGGGTGCTCTTGTACCTCCGGTCGTGCGCGTATCTTCCGGAAGACATTAGATGGTCTCGGGATGAGGGAGTCTTCCGGGAAGTTCGCGTTTCCCCTCTTCCTTGCGACCCAGAGTCCGCCTTCCGCAAACACGAGGATGACAGCGACCAGAAAGAAAATGCCTGCTCTGTGTCCTGAGAGGCCATTGTACATGCTGTGCGTGTGCGTAGTGCTGGAGCGTCGTTGCAGTCGTGTGTTTCAGACAGCGCCGTCGCACGAAGGAGCGTAGCAAGCCCGAACGGCGTTGGAAGGGCGAAGGATGGACAATGTGCTGGTCTTGGAGGGAGGAGGTAGGTAGGATCACGGCGCCTGCATAGACAGCGCTGAATGATTATGTAACCACTACTACACGCAACACTATATCATACAAGTGTTTTTAAGTATTAGTTGGTTTTCGTTGCCTCTTCCACCAGTAATTTCATCTGCAGTGCCTCCCCTACTGGCAGACCCTCACAACGAGGGAGGGATCCGAGGTCACGGTATCTTTCAGTCCTGATATGCTGTCTGGTTCATTGACTAGTGAGTGTCAATTGAGCCGTTGCATTAGTCCTCCTCCACAGGCCATTGAGGCTGAGGATCCCAGCGCGGGCAGCAAGTTGCTGTCATGTCGAGGGGCAGTGATGGCTCCGATATGATACCGGATGGGCAGTAGAAAGGTGTGAGTTTTCTCCTCTTTCTCGTCCACCTCTCTCTTCCTTCCGAAATCTGGCTGTCCAGGTATTATAACCATCCAAGTTCGCGAGCCGTGAATCACTTGTCAAATCCAGGGCGCATCGTGTAGATGGGATTCATTTCCATGCCCCATCTGGAACGCGGGCCTCTTGTTCGTCAGTTGCTGTTGCGATCCCTTATGTGTGTCTGACTGATGTTAACGTGCGACTACCGTATGTTGGAGTCTTGGTCTTGGCCCAACGGTGCGCTATCTGCTGCCACAAGTAAATACGACTAATGCTCACTCGCAGCGTCAATCCGCAGTGTGCCTTGTCTGTGGGCGATGACCGTTCAGAGACATACGAGAATACGTACTCCCAGAAGGCTTCTGGGAACTGCTCCGAGTCATCGTCATGGTATGGCGCGACCGCCGGTGCGAGATCGCTGAGCCCCGTCTTAAGCGTGCCTTCATGTCTGAGATGAGCTCGTCGTTGTCCACAAGGTCCGAGGCATCCGGGATCGGCAGCAGCATATCAGCTTGCTCGTATGCAGGGACCACGGTGTCGATTGAGAGTTGTGCCTCCAAGATTTTGAAAGCATGACTAGGGTGCCTGCCCACTGGCAGTGGGGCAGGGCTCTGGAAGGGTGGAGCTGTTGTCTGTGCGTGGAAGGAGTATGCCGGCTGAAGACAGAGGTGCCCTACGCCCTGTCTAAGACTTGGCTGCACTGGCAGGGCTTGTATTGCCGCCGGAGGGACGCCAGGCGAGGGGGATCCATAGGTTCGCGGCGGGGGCGCACCCATGACGAAGCTGGGGCCGTGCAATGCGAAAGGAGGGTGAGGATTTCTCAGGCTGCGCACCACAGATTGCAGCCAGCTCGGCTCCAATATTCTCATCTGAGTTAGTAGCATAGAGGGGGCGAGGCCTCTTCATGAGCCGGGTCGTTGGGTGTGGGTTATTGCCCTCGGAGCCGTCGCCTTCGCCCGTGACTGTCGCAATGGTTCGCTCCGCCACTCTCTGCGGCTGACTCGGACTCGGATGCTGGAGGAGGTTGGCAGGAGGATGGGCGAGTGCGATCCCCGGCCTAGTGGCAGTCTCAAACCTTGTGCCGTCCTTGGAAGGGGTTAGTCGAGTGTGAAAGAGATCTTGCTTACTTTGGCCACACCTGTGATATGCCCCGCTGATCTGAGTATTTGCCATCTCACTGTGTTGGATTCGCGGTCATCGTCGATAGTATGAGCTGGCACTCAGCAACGGTAGAGCGCCCGGCGTTCAGTAGCCTCATGTCCTCCCCGTGCCACTCGGTCTTTCCTCATTTGGCCCGCCCCCGCATGCTTGCCTCGCTTGTGCTTCACCACTGTTGCCTCTGGCGACATCTCCGAAGACGGGATAATACGCTGTCTATCAGGATCGCACACAGGCCTGCCTTCCAGTCCCAGGTACGAAGGAGTTGACTAATTGTAGATTTCAGACCGCTCATGTCAAGTTGCCAGCACCGCAGGGAATTGAAGACAGCGCGGTAATAGACATCAAAGTCCCGTAGCGGGTCTCTTAGGACTCAGGAGAGACCTTCTCCCGTATGCAGACGATAATTCGAATGAAGGGGAGAACCAGGGGGGAGGGACCCATAGAGAATGATAAGTTACGCTATTCATACACGGCCTCTGCGCGCAAACTCATATCCGTCCTCTTCTCACACTGGATATATGCGCTAGATGTATGTGCTCACCGCCCAAGACCCAGCAGGGAGCTCGGTGTTTCAGCCTGGATCCGTGACTCTCTCTTCCCCTTCCTCCCATCCTCCCCCACGAGTGTGTGCGACATTCTCCTCGCCGGGGGCGCAAACGGGGGCACGCCCGCACTGGACGCCGCCGAGCTCGAGCGCATCGATGCCGGTGAGCTGCTCATCTGCAGCAGGAGTGATGCCGCCGTCTCATCCTCAGGTGTCCGCGTCGGTGAGCGGGAATGCGTGCTCGTGCGGCGTTCGAACGCCTTCTCCACCGACGCGGTCTCCAGCGGATGAGCCGGGGCGGGCAGCATGAGCGCGGGCATGTCGCGCGCAGGTACGCCGCTCATTGCGCGGAAGGTCGCAGAGGGCGGCGGGGAGGGGAGCTGGGATGTGTTGCGAGAGTCGGAGATGGCTGCGATGCAGCTCGGGTCGACATACGGGTGCGGGAGCCACGCTGCGATGGGCGGGAGGCGCGGCGAGGGCGTCGGGTGTGTGGAGGTGGGAGGAGCTGCAGAGGAGCGGTCTAGCTCCAGTTCCCCATCGCCTTTCTCGTCGTCTCCGGCATACTCCATATCACTCCCTTCCATCTCGACGTCCTCCTCCACAGGCCAGTTCCGCTTCTGAGCGGGCGCTGATCCCGCGACGCGATCACGGGAGCAATGGGGGCAGCATCGCGCAGTGTCCTCGAGCGTGCGCACCTTGGCGATGAGGTCCTGGACATACGTGACGGTCTTGACGAGCACATCAAGCTTGAACTCCTTCTCTTCCGCACGGCCCTTCGCCTGCGGCTCTAGGGTGACGCCAGTGGCGGCGGCCTTCTCCTGCTCGGCCTCGTTCACGAGCGCGCTGAGCGCCGCGAGGGTCTCGTTGATCTTCGTGCGACGCGCCTTCTCTATACGCGAGTGATTCAGCTTGCGGAGCGACTCGCGGGCGGAGCGGGACATCGTGCCGGGCTTGCGCCCGCGGCGGCGCTGCGTGGTCTTCGGCTCGTAGTCGTCCTCGTCGCCAGAGTCTGAGCCCAGGACTTCTTGTGCGGGAGAGCTTGACCGGGGGACTGGGCCCTTGGGGAGGATGGCTGGGCGTGCGCGTCTGACAGGGGTCCGCACTGTGTCGTCACGGTCCTTGCCGTCCGTCCGAGCTCGTTTGGCGCGGCGGGGTGGGTTGCAGCTGGCCGTGTACGGTACCGTCGTGCTGGACATGCAGGGTGGGTGCCGTGACGGGAGAAGGTAGGGAGAATGAGAGGGGCAAGTGCGCACACGACAGGGGGAGGAGATAAATAGGCGGGTGATGGGCGACATCTGCAGCGACGGCCATGATCGTGTCTCTGGCGATTGGTCGTCGTGTGCGGCGAACGTGCGCACTGCTCGCTCTGGCCTGTACATTCCTCGTCGCACGACCACCGTCGCCGCGCCCCATTGGCCCGCACCCCACGCACGTGTCTTCCCCTTCCTACTCTCTTGCCTTTTCCAGCATGCAGTGTTCCGCCACAACTACGCCTCCTATCATGCATCACCATTGCTCTGCATATCACTTCTGCATGCCTGGGACTGATGGGATTCAGAAAGCGAACATCAGTGAACGCTCTCGTGCACATGATCCCTGCCCATGTGCAAGCAGGCGCACAATTACGCACAAGACTCACTGGGTGTCCTGGTACAGTCATACGCCCACAAACGTTCTTACCGTCCTTCCCATGGCCCCCATTCTTCGACTCCGTTGCTCAGCGTTTGCAGGACTGAGAAGGCATATAGATAATGAACGCGTTTCTGGTAGAACTCTGGCCGTCAGCGGCGCACACGCCCCATTCTATACCCCCCATGAGTAGTCCAGACGCACGTTGGTACAATGTCCACTGTGCCGCAAAGGTGCCGCGGAGTTGCCAGTCCTCAAGAATGCAACGAGAATTTATTGACCCCGAGCTTGCGTCAGAAGCAGGCCTGGGTAGATCTTGAGTCCCACACTGGTCCGTTTGGATTGTGCGTAAACGCATCTTTCCCGAAAGTGCCGCGGTTCATGACCGCATGCTGGGCTGTACGCGAGTGTATGCCTCGCGTACATGCACGCTGGAGGTGGGACCAGGATTCTGTCTATAGTTTTCTTCTCCCCTGATGCATCTGTTTACCAATGCACCATATTAGGCAATGTGATGTGACAACACTCGCGAGATCTTTTTTATTTATTTATTTTTTATTCTACGAATTTAAACTCCATACTCTAAGTACATGCAGAGTGTCTACTGAATCTCTCAGTCTTCTCCTTCCGCCTCCGAAGGAGGCGGTGTGATGACATAAAGCATTCCAAAGTCGTCCAAGAATTGCTCATTGTCCCTCTCTTCCGCGTCTAACAACCGCCCTTCAGGTAAGATGAACCCCCGGTGAGGAAGATCCAGCCACCCTTGGTCTAGATGCGCAGTAATAAGTTCCTCCTCCTCTAGTTGAGAAGCGCGAGGGGTGAAGTCGAGGGTAGGATCCTCGTGATCGACTGGGGCAATTTCATGTTCCTCCGCTTGTGATGGAGGAACTACTTCCTCTCCCAGTACTCTGTGTTCGGGCTCCATGACCCCGCGGATGGGAATGTGGACAAAGGGCTCGTCCATTATCTCATTTCGTTCAAGCACTTCGCGCCTGCCTTCCCGAATTTCCTCAGCATCCCTGTACTGCCACGTTCTGTACAGTTCTTCTGCAAACTTCTCTGCCTTCGACAGATCAAATGCCGCCGCATATTTCCTGTGGGCTTCTTTTTGGGTTCTTTTACGTTCCCTTTCAGAGAGCCCATCCCATTCCTTCTGGAATTCCAGAACTTTACCAGCGCGCCACACTGTGTGCGCTTCTAGTCTAGCCCACGCCATGGTGTGCTCATTGCCCTGGGTGCGATCTTCCTTGCATTTGGAGAGGATCTCTGCCCATTCAAATGTGCCAACCATAGGGTTGAGTTGGAGGAACTTCAGGACATCGAGCGAGGACCACCCTCGTTGACGCCTGGAGTACCAAGACTTGCCTTGCGCAAGGTCCCGCTTGGAGAACGGACCCACAAAAGGCTTACACTCATACTTCTTGTGCCTCATGTAGTACGGGCACTTGAAAAGTATGTGATCTCGGGTTTCCCGGTACCCGTTTCGAAGGCGGCACAGACATTTGTCCGATTCTCCCGGTTGGAGAAGCTTAAAGCACTTCTTGTATTCCCCACTTGGGAAGTGTTCAGTGATAACCCGCGTGAATCGGGCTACCTCCTTATTGTGAATCTTAGTGGGGAACGCGAGTTCCTCATAAGTTTTGTCCTCGCCGTCTGCATTTATCTTGCTCAGATCGACTTTTCCTAGGGATAGGAAGGGTGATTTGCCTGTGGTGCGAGGCTTTAGCCCCTCGTCCCACCATAAACCATACCCTAGATAGGCACTATGACAAGTGCGAATGGATTTGTCAGGGACTCCCGGTACTCCCGCCACCGGTGTGCGCTTAACTTTGTACTTGAGGCCGGCAATGTCCGACCAATCGTCTACTACTTTCTGGCGGATCTCTTGTCCCCGGAAAGCAAATGATTTGTAATCAGGCAACAGTTCGTCTGATTTATTTATGTCAGAAGCGAGTTTATCCACATACTCGTTCCATTGAATCCCAACATGAGATGGGTGTTGAACAATAGAGAGCGCCTAACTAGGCAGCCGAGTTCACACACCGGTACTCCGGGTAACAGGAGTAACACATGCATTGTAGATAGAATCACATGCATCGGGATTGGTACTATACAGTAGCTTAGTCAGACGGTCTCCTACATGTATATAAGGACCCCTGTAGCGTAGTACAATCCCAAGTCGCTCAACAGCAACTTTGTGTGCATCAAGCCTCACAGCCAACAAACCAGGTAAGCTAGCGTCCCGCTACACTGCGTAAGAGTAGCCTGCTCGTCAATGGGCTCCATAGGAATACAACCTTGTGGTTCATTTCCTTTGAATATTCACTAATCCACACACTGTGGAGTTGGCCGGAGCCAACCCCGCTGGGTTTCATAGCGCGCCTCAAATTACCAATATTGTCGCTGGCAATTACTATAGTGTGATCCGATGGACGAATCACTTCCATGGCTGCCTTGACGCCGAGATAGCATGCCTGCACCTCCGCGTCAAAACTCGTGCACTTCCCGGACATCCACGAGTCCTCCGAGATCATTTCATCGTTGCGCGTAATGACATACGCGCCCGACGCCCTCGTTTTTTGCAAGTTTGGCTTGCCTTTGACCTGGAGATAATCGTCATCTTTCCCCGGGATGACAGACCCATCCGACCATATCATCAGGGTGTTTCTGTCATGCATGTATGTGGACGCCGCAGGCGTCCATGTGTTGTGAATCCAGTCTTTGAAATCATCGCTGACTTTTCCATTTTCTCCGCCCTTTTTCCTTGGGATAGATTTGATGTCGTCGTCATGATTATCCCGCTTATCACGATGAAACAACACGTGTTTGATGGCGTCATCTCCATCACGGTCGATCAACCTGTCACCAGGCCTACATACCGATGCTAAGACATGATATATTTCATCCGTTGTCTTTGCCATTTTCTCAAAGTGCACCATAGGGGACTTTGATTTGCTGCGCTTTCCTACTCGGAACGGCATTTCAGCGTTGAGATCAGATGTGGGGATGTCCGAGAGCTCCCACTCATGACTCATTAACGCCCGGGTGAAGAGTTTTGATACAGAGAGCATGCTTCTCCATGTATCTTGTGATGTTCACTTTCACCGGAACCACTCCGGCGATCAATTCCATGGCTCCAACCGGGGTCGTTCGGAACGCCCCCGTGATCCATCTAACGGCTCGGGATTGCGCCCCCTGCATCTCTTTCGCAATCCAGCCAATTCCTTTCCACCCAGGTTTCCACCACAGGTGCGCGCCATAACACATGAGCGGGAGCACATGCGCTATGTATAATTGTCTCTTTTGCATGGGGGTGAACCCCCGAAGAGAGTTGCCTAGCATGGTGAGAGTGGACACCGTGCTGGCTGCTTTAGCCGCGTAGAAGCGGATGTGAGATTTGAATGACAATTTAGGATCCAGATAGAATCCTAGATATCTCATTGACACCTTTGGAACGATACGATTGATCTTTCGGTCAATCTCGATCACTACATCTGGGCCTGTTGGCTTATCCGGCTTCCACGGTTTCCGCTTCTTCCAGAAGTGCATGACTTCCACTTTATCAGCTTCCACTCCCAACCCGACCCGTAATAAGTCGCCATTAAGGGAGTGGAACATAACCTGCAGGTACTCCACATTGAGTTCCACCTGTGTAATATTGCGCCGAATCGTTGATTTCAACGGCGCGGCTACCATGAATGCACCGTCGTCCACATAGAACTTCAGTGTGCCGTTCCCAGGCATCTTTCGATCCACTGGGAAATGTTTATGTAAGATAGGAGCAATATACAGCCCCGATCCCATCGGAGAGAAGGCAGACCCCTGACCCACTCCCAACGGTGTGGGAGTGGCATCTGTGAGCTTACCATTAAACAAGTACCGGGTAAACCGGCCCTGTAGATAATCAGCAAAGAACTCAACCAAGTCCTCCGCGAATCCCTCCCGCCTCAGCATCTCAACAAGAATGCTGTGATTTAGAGACGGGTAGAATTGAGATACATCCAACAGCAACATCGAAGGAGTGAGATCTCGTGCCCAAGCTTCGTGCACAAAGTGCACGACTTCAATGCCAGCATCAGTGGTACTGTGTTGCATTGTACCGCCGTACTGGCATGGGTGCATGATGCCAAATTTTTGGGCATCAAATTGCATGCGCTTCGCAAGTATCTTTTCAAATAGCTTGCCAAACACGCTGAGTAGACATATCGGACGATATGCTTTGGCTTTAGTGTAATCCGGCTTGTTGGGCTTAGGGATTACTACTGTTATGGACCGCTTGAACGCAGTAGGGAATTTATGCTTTTTAATGCACGCATTAAAGAAAGCTTTAAAGAATTGGTAGACCCTAGGTCCCCAATGGATGTACGTGACGTTGTCATTTTCGTCCGTTTTCTTTTCTATGCAATGGAATATGGTCTTAGCCCATAACCAGTTGATGTGATCTTCACCGCCGACAGAAGTGTTACTCGTGTCCGCAAGGTTCTCCGATATCTCCTCATTGGAGATGTCATTAAATGTCCGAGTTTCCCATTTAGGAAGTTCGTCCATAATACTCATGTCCACTTGTCGGGGAACCGACGGAGTGAACTGCTCTCGGAATTCCGTTTGAAGGTCTTCCTGACTGTCAATGATGGTGCCATCAGCGCGCTTGATTTGCACGCTGGAGTCAAGCCGTCTAGGCCGCGTCCACGCCACATAGTTAGATATGAGTTGCGGGTGCGCGTGAGCGATGATCTTATCAAAAAAGACCCTTTTAGCGCGCTTAGAAGCAGCTGCTACCCATTGGCATGCGGATTTCACGCCCTTTTGCATGGTATTATGTAATTCATTGTACCGTTCATACTGGACACTTTGACGTCCCAAGGTGCGGAAAGCTAAGCCCCTTAGCTTTCGCAATATTTTAGTCCTTTTACGGGCTAGACGTAGACTTTTGGAGGCCTGCGCGCACTCATCATTCCACCACGACTTGGAATGGCCAGTGCGATTTGGTTTGGAAGCATGCTTCTTCCATAGCTCTTGGATACCGGAGAATAATGCTTCTCCGGTGTTCTCAATGTCTTGCGCGCTCTCCCACTCAAGTGGGAGGCCCGCAATTAGTTTAGCCACATCTTCGTTGAATTTCCAAGATTCCTTAGAGACCCGTCCAAGTGTAGGTTCAATGTTGGGCGCTCCGCCTGCAACCACTTTCCAGACCAAGGGCGAATGATCGCTCTTATGCCTGGCTCCGTGCTGGACCCTAAAGTCCTGTATTTCATAGTCGCCTCTCTTCCACACCAAATCCAGTGTGTATCAAGGCAACGCTGCATTGTTCGACTGCCATGTAGGCGGTCCATCCTCACTGTTAACCAGGAGGAGTTGGAGCTCGGCGGCGAGGTCCATTAGTTCTCCGCTCTTCTGAGCATGAGGCGGGTTCATGTTATGTTCCCGCGTGTGCTTATCCCACGAGGCATGGTGCAAATTGAAATCTCCGCACATCATAGAAATGGGAGGAAGGTGCGCCGAGACATTTAGCAGGTGTGAGACTGCCGCATGCTCATTGCTGTCATTGTACACGTTGAGAACCGTGAACGGCCCGTCCGGTGTATTGATGCTGACTAGTAATGTGTCATCGTGTGACACATTACCTGTGATGACATGGGGCGACACGCCCCTCCATTTCCGGTTGACATAGGTTGCCACCCGTGAATTTTTGCTGGCTCCATAGCACGCAAAATTTCGGTGCGCGCATGTTTGTTCATACACATCACCCTTCTTATTTTTGCTGGAGACGACCATTTTGATCTTTCCCCAGAATATTTCCTGAACGCATATAATGTCTGTGTCCCGATACTTTTCGAGAAGCTGGGTAGTATTCTCGTGGGACTTCTGTACGTTTGCTGATATGCACTGAATAGTATACTGTGGAGCCGCTTCGGCTTCCACTTCCACATCCTGATGTACATGGTCCGGTGCACCCTCGTGCCCGTATAGAATATGATCTAAATTTGGAACGGGGCCGGCTTCCACATCGCCTCGCGCCTCCGTTCCCAACTCCTGATCCATACCTGCTAATAGCCTTTCCGCGGCGGCTCTCAGCTCTGCATTCCGGTCAAGTGGCTCCGGTAGAGAAGGGGACGCGCTGCGCGCTGAAGTCCCCCGTTCAGCCCCGTTGTAGGTTGTCATTGATAAGGCAACTACTCACGAGTTTAAGTGTCCATGACCATTCCGGTCACTTCCGCGAGTCCTTGAGACACCTCCTCGATGAAGGCGGTCTCCGCTGTCTGCCTCGCCTCGTCAGAAGCCTTCTTGGCTTCCTTGAGCGTCTTCTTGATGGAGTCCAGCTCCTTCTTCTCGCGCGCGAGCTGATCCTTCACCGACTCCGCTCGTGCGGAGTGGTTTTCGATCCACTTCTTCTCTGACGAATGTTGCCAGAACTTACAATTAATGCGATCCGAGGGGCCGTGACCCTTCGTCTTGCAGTTGGGGCAGTAGGCGTGCTCCGGCGGACATTCGTCCGGAGCGTTACCACTGTGGAGGCGAATTCCTGCGCAACAGAGAGCAGAGCTCTCGTGCGCGAGGTCTTGATTTTTGGAGCCGCAGCGGCCGCAGAACAGGCCCATTTGCGAGCACTGGCCGGCGGAGTGGCCCCACCGCCAGCACCTCGTGCAAGAGGGCATCGAGTTCCGGGCCGAGAGGCGCCGGATGCGGTAAGCACGACCGAATAGTTTGATCGCGAACTTATCTGTGTTACGATAAGGGGGGACACGTGATTGCGGACGAATATTTCTTTTTCATTGCTTACTCTTATGCGCTTATTCAGATCTCGGACTTCCGTGTGGGCCCAACCCCACTTTATTTCCTGACGACTTACTCAGCGCAACCTGGACAGTCGTACCACTTCTCATCCTGTTTTCTTATTGGCTCTTTCTCAGGCATTCCTGCCCTGAACTTGGATGTATATAAGCAGTAGCTAGTAGGAGGTCGAACCTCAGTTCGACCTACTGATTCATTCAGTTCTTCGTCCTCACTGGCCTTGAGCCCGATCCACTCGACTTAGGAGATATCCTCCTTGAAGTCCCTCTGACATCCTCGCTCGCTGAAGAGCACGAACGAACATATTGATCTCTGATTTGATAGGAACCCTGAAGGGTTAGGATTGTAACGCTCAGGCCACCGAGCGTAACAAAAGGTCGAACTGACGCAACGTCCTACTTGTTCAAGTACAGGACACCCCTAACCATTTGATCGCGAGTCCGTCGCCTGCGGCTCGCACCTCATCTTAACACCACGACCGCTCGAACTCCTATCCGAGCCGAAGACTTTGGGTTACCAGTACCGGTGGGCCCGGTATTTTGGAACCACGAACGGAAACAGTTTGAAACACAACTCCCTACACCACCGAATACATTCCAGCGGATCTCCCTTGTTAACGGAGCCTGGAAGAACGGAGGAAGTTCATCGCACACGAGACAGCTTCTAGCCGAAAACGACGCACTCCGAAACTTTGTGAAGACAATTGAAAGGCCCATTGAACCCGAACAGACGGCGACTCCGTCCGAACCAAACCGAACCGTTAGCGAACCACCGACTTCACCCACCGAACTCGAAATACCCCTCTCGAATCTGAACGCCTACTCGCAGGCCCTTGAAAGTTTTCGTGACCCACCCGAAGAACCCAGACAACTCGACGAACGACTATCTGAACTACTCGACATGGCTAATGTCGTTGAACGACTCACCCAGCTTGAGCAAAGCCTTGCTCAGAAGGAAGCAATGATTACTGCATTGCAGCAGAACCTTGGCATAGCGACCGCCGAACTACAAGCGATCCGAACCACCACACCAGCGACTCGAAGTACCTCCGCCTCCAAACTAGATATCCCCGCTCCCACCAAATTCGAAGGCAAACCCTACGACGTCGAACCTTTTTTACAAAGGATCGAGAACTACTTCATTGCCACCGGAAATAGTGGAGTTGAGGATCAACGGAAGATAGCATTCGCTATCTCGAGTATGGAGGGAAACGCAATTGGGTGGTGGATCGATCTTCATCACATCGAACAAGCGACCGCTGCTGCCCGAGGATCAAACCGATTTGCGACATGGGAAGATTTCAAAAAGGCATTGAAATCTTCCTTCCCAGATTATAACTCCCACGCCCGGGCCTATGATCAATTCATCGGATTGGTCCAGGGAAAGACCCCGACCAGCGCATTCATTGCCAAATTCAAAACGCTAGCCGCTCGGGCCAAGCAGCTCGATGAGAACAATGAAGCAAACCTTATCCTCCAATTCAAACGTGCCCTCCGCCCT